>CABHPQ010176107.1:0-62113 GCA_902168405.1 Peromyscus aztecus
TTTTTTTTTTATTTTTTAACTTAGGGTAGGGTGTGCCCTGGGACCCAGACAGAGGGAATCAGGAGTCCTAGAAGTAGAGTTACTGGTGGTTTGAGCCACCCTACTAGGTGCTGAGAACCGACCTCTGGTCCTCTGCTCTTAACCACTCCAGCCCCAGGTCTGCGCATTTTTACTTTGGTTATAGTGTGGTGTCTCATGTCTGTAAAACCAGGCATTGGAAGAACTAAGGCAGGAGCGTTGCTGTGAGTTCAGTGCCAACCTGGTCTACATAGAGAGTTCTAAGCCAGTCTGGGCATTCAGGAAGGAGTGGGGGGTGGGCATGACTACTACAACTGACTGTTTACCCATGTAGCTGTAGGTTGTTTTTGTTTGTTTTGTTTTGTTTTTTGAGAAATCTTTAGTCAGAATTTGGAAGTAAGCTTAGCTAATCATAGTTTGCTTTTTGGCTTTCAGTTTTGAATTTTAGGTTTTATTTTTAATGATATCCCTAATCTGTATTTTGCATCAAGTTCTCTGATAGTAAAGGAAGGCATTATTTAAGGTATGATTGGTGCTGATCGATTTGGAGCAGAATTAGGGGGAGTGACCCCTTAATTGTATTTTATAAAAGTCTGGTACTTTTTTTTAAAAAATCAGTTTTTCAAAAAGATGGGTACGTGTTTTGGATTTAATGTTGAATATAGGAATCAATTATGTAGCATTAATGTATAAACTATCTGAATAGAAATGCCATATATAAGTAAGATTTAGTGTCACTGTTACGACATTTGTATTCAGCTTTAACAATATTATTTAGGAATATGCAGAAGTTTAAAATTTATTAGAAAAGTATGTCATTTAGTAATAAAAGCAAACAAGAGAATTGGTATAACTGTATGTAAGTTTTCTGATCATACGGAGAAACTTGATATAAGAGAATGCTTTAGTTTTTGAGAGAAACACTTTTTTTTTCCCCTAAAAGGATGGTACCAACCGTGCTGATGGCACACATCTGTAATCCATTACTCAGGAGTCTGAAGCAGGAGGATGGAAAATCAAAATTTTCAAAGGGCTAGAGTGTATAGTTTAGTGGTAGGGCACTTGTCTGACATGCCTGAGGCACCATGGTTCAGTCTCCAAGTATAGCACATGCAGCAGAAGGTTGGTACCAAAGCTTCAGGCTGTCTACTATTAAGACAAAGTGTAGCCGGGGGGTGGTGGCACATGTCTTGAACCCCAGCACTTGGGAGGCCAGGATTACTGGCTTGTGCCACCCTTCTTAGTTGATGCTGTTCTTGGTATCAAACCCGGAGGCTTGGTGCTTGCTTGAGAAGCACTCAAGTGAGCTCCTCCACTCTTGTATGCATATATTTTCAAATTTTAATGTTGGAAGTACAGTTATACTCAATTGAAATGTAGGATTTCAGTTATTTTAATGGCTGGTTTTGGTAGGGTAGTCTTTTTAAGCTTTACTTTTTCTTTCTTTTTTTGTTTTTGTTTTTCAAGACAGGGTTTATCTATGTGTAGCCCTGGCTGTCCTGGAACTTGCTTTATAGATCAGGCAGTCCTCAAACTCAGACATCCATCTGCCTCTGCCTAGTGAGTGCTGGGATTAAAGGTGTGTGCTGCTACCACCCAGCCTAAACCGTACTTTTTACATTTATTTTTTACATTTGTTTATTTGTGTGTAAATCTGAGCACAGTTTATGGGAGTTTGTTCTCTCCTTCTGCCATGTGGGCTCTGGGGATGGAACTTCGGTAGTTAGGCTTTGCCGAAAGTGCCCTTATCTGCTGAGCAGTCTCACAGGCCTGACTGTTTGAGATTTAATGTAAATACTTGTCAGCCTTTAGCCTAGTTGTAGCATTTTAAATCCTAGATTGGGCATACACTTGTCATCCTAGCACTCAGGAGGAAGGAGATATCACAGGTTCAAGACCAGTCTGGCTTATCTAGTGAGTTCTGGGCAAGTCAAGGCTGCATAGTGAAATACTAGCTAAACACACACACACACACACACACACACACACATACACACACACGATTTAAATATTTAATGATTACATAGTAGGTATGTGTGTCAGAGTATTTTAATACAGATCTGACACATTTATTCCTGTAGTATTAGAAAAAAGTGGTTATGATTTGAGCTTTTAACATGTTTATTTAAGTACATCTAGTTTTTAGTTGCTTTAAAATGGTTGGGAGTGGAGGAGGCAAAGAGAAAGAAACATCCATCCTTTGTGGTATTGTGGATTTCAAGTCTATTCTTTTGTGTTGTTCTGTTACTTTGTATTCCTGTCAGTGTCTGTCCCTGAACCAGGCAGTGAAACTTCATTCATTGTTGCTCTGAGATGGTGAATGGTTTCAATGTTGTGTTGTCCCATTCCTCCTGCTGTACTGCTGAGGTGAAAAGGGTATTTTCTTGGCCCTTTTATGACCCATCGAGGCTTCATGCTAACTAACTAACTGCTTTCCACTTAGTGAAAAGATGAAGGAACTTAGGCTGCCTGTAAAATCTTAAGGTATTTTGCTTGCAGAGAATAACAAAGTATTTTAAATGTTATTTATGTTATAGCTTAATTATTGTTTATCAAATACCATTCAGATCAAAAGTGAATTACTATTATCATGAAACATATTCCTAAAAGTCTTTAAAAGTGCACTCACAGCACTTGGGAGGCAGAGGCAGGTGGATCTCTGTGAGTTCAAGGCCAGCCTGGTCTACAGAGCGAGTTCCAGGACAGCTAGGGCTACACAGAGAAACCCTGTCTCGAAAAAACAAAAACAAACAAATAAAAAAATCAGGCCAGCCAAGATAGCTTATGGGGGCAAAGGTGCTGGCTACCGACTCTCAACCTGAGCTCAGTTCCTGGACCCACGTGGTGGAAGGAGAGAGGCAACTCCTGAAAGCTGCCCTCTGACCTTCACACATGCACTGTGGCCAATATGTGCACTTGAGAGTGTCCAAATGTGTGCACACGCATGCACGCACCCCTGCTCTCCAATGTCTTGTTTGCTCTCCTGGTACTAATGGCACTGTGTTGATCAGACTTGGAGAAAGGTATATAAGTGTGGACAACAATTGTCCTCCATGCCATCGCCTATGTATGGTTAGTAAACTCACTCTGTAGACCAGGTTGGTTTTGAGCTCACAGAGATCCACCTGCCTCTGCCTCACAGGTGCTGGGAACCAAAGGTGTGCACCACCACCATCACATTTGGCTAAACCACCATACCTTTAATTGTTCCTTCGGAGCAACACAGTCATCCCCTCCTTCCCTTCCTCCCTCTCTCCTTTTGAGAGAAAGTATCACTTTGTAGCCTAGGTTTGTTTGGAAGGCCATTATATAGGCCAAGCTGGCCTCACCCATGGCTATCCTTCTGCTTTAGCCTCCCATTATGGGGAAGGTCCTTGCTGGGATTATTTATCCGATTGCTAAAGGTTAGTAGTTAATAAGTATAACTTCATAGTCCCCCTGCTCCCCACTTTATTCTAATTACAGTTGTTTAAGAAGAACCAACACTTTTGTGCACGTGCATGCGTTTTTGTTTTTCAAGGCAGGGATTCTCTGTGTAGCCCTAGCTGTCCTGAAACTCACTCTGTAGACCAAGCTGACCTCAGATTCACAGAAATGCATCTGCCTCTGCCTCCCGGGTGCTAGGATGAAAGGTGTGTGCCATCAGTCCGATGAACTGAGACTTCTTAATATAAAAAAGAAACATAAAATGAAAAGAACCGTTTCTTTTGCCATTTGAAGAAAAGGTGTTTGTTAGCAAGAAAACTAGCCAGTATGACTGGAAGGGTGATAATTGGAATGACAGAATGTTATTTCTCCTTCATAAATATTAGGAATTTTCTGTCATTTAGAACTAGACATTCAAAAGAACTGATAAAAAGACAGAAATTTCAAACCCAGATAAACCTAGATAATTTGTTCTATATTATATTTTTTCCAAGGATGGCCTATTTGGAAGCATGTAGTCTCAGACAGGTGGTGTGTTGTAATGAATTGGAGACCTCTGTCTTTAAGAATAATTATGATCTTGCATTTTATAAGTCACTTAACTATTTCTCAGGCAAAATAGACTAGAGAACATCAGATAGTTGGCTAACAAAAGATAATTTTTATTTATATTTATATTTATATTTATATCAAACTTACATTGCAGTTTATATATTGGTTATAACATTTTATTTGTTATATATTGTTATACACTTTATTATAAATATATTTTATATAATATTTATACTATAATCTTTATAGTAAATATAAATTCTAACTAGTATAATATTTAAAGAAGAATTGAGGATTTCTTTTCCTCATGGAAATGTTTCTGGAGCAGTTGAAAGAAAAATGTTTTATTTATTTTTGAGACAGGTCTCACTATGTAGCTCTGGTTGACCTGGAACTCCCTATGTAGACCAGGCTGGGCTTGGACTCAAAGAGATCCTCCTGCCTCTGCCTCTTAAGTACTGGGATTAAAAGTGTGTCATCATGTCTGACTCTAGATGGAATTTTTATAATGTAGTGGGTTAAATTGCCTCATATTGTTTTCTAGATGAGGTAGGACATGAGCAAATAAATAAAATCACACTCTTAAGAAGTGGTAATGATACACACGACTTTAACTGAGTTAGCCACACTCCATCTTGGGTGTCTCTGTCTTCAAGCATCAGTAAAATTGTTCAGTTGTCTTCTTTACTCTTGCTGTGTTAGAGGCCTCCCCTATTGAATATGTCTGTAGTTGGATAGGAGCCTGCTACTGTTCAGGCAGCCAGAACTGCCCTTTGGACTACTGAGCTGAACAGTGAAGAAATCTGACTTTCCTCATAATGTTGTTCTCTCTATTCTGAAACTCACATTGGGCCAGTGGGTCTGAGGGCAAAGAAGGCAGCCATGACTAGGAAGAAGATGGTTCTAATGAGTTTGCCATTTGATTTCCTTGGTGCTAGGGATGCTGTAGTGAACAGCAAATAGTCTCTGCTCTTTAGAATTTCTAGAAATTTTCTAGAAATGCATAGTAGCTGGTGAAAAATATCCTATTTTTATCGAAGTCTAGGAAGACCTCAGGAGCCCACTGTTGTTATGATGGAGGATTGTCTGGGTCTTATGCAGATGCAGCACTCTTAAGAATATACATTTCTTGAGTGTGTACAGTAGCACATTCCAGTAATCCTAGTACCCAGGAGGCAAGAGGCAGGAGGATTACTGCAAATCTGAGGCAATTCTATATATCGAGTTCCAGGCCAGTCAGAATCCCCAAACCAAACAAAAGAATGCATGTGTCTTCAGAACATCAACAGATTATTTTTTTCTTCCTAGAGGCCAAATTACTGATTTTTCTTTCTTTCATTTGTTTGTTTTTTTATTTATTTTGTTTTTTGTTTGTTTGTTTTGTCGTCTCCAACCCCCAGACATGGTTTCTCTATGTAACAGCTGTGGCTGTCCTGAAGCTCACTCTGTAGACCAGGCTGGCCTCAAACTTATAGAGATCCACCTGCCTCTGCCTTCTGAATGCTGGGATTAAAGGTGTGCGTCACCACCACCCAGCTTATTTTGATTTTTGAGTCTGTCTCTGTTGGGAGTAAAGGCATTTTTCTTTTTAAATGGCCCTTCCTCCCTCCCCTCCCAGAGTCTTGTACATGTTAAGCCATTGATCTACCACAGACTTATTCCACAGCCACAGATGAGTTTCCTGACATGTTGTTGTTTGTTTTTTGGCTCTTTTGGGGGGCTGCCACCCAGCTCCCAAATAAATCACATGCAGAGGCTTATTGTTACTAATAAATGCCTGGCCTTAGCTTGGCTTCTTTCTTTCCAGCTTTCCTTAACTTATTCCATCTATCTTTTGCCTCTAGGCTTTTCCCATTCTCTTACTTCTGTAAATCTTACTCTTACTCTTCGTGGCTTGCTGTGTAGCTGGGTGACTAGCCCCTGGAGTCTCCTCCTCCTCCTCTTCCTCCTCCTTTTACTAAATCTCTTTTCTTCCTCTCCTCCCAGATTTCTCCTTCTATATAGCCTCTCTGCCTGCCAGCCCCATTTATCCTTTCTCCTGCCTTGCTATTGGCTGTTCAGCTCTTTATTAGACCATCAGGTGTTTTAGATAGGCACAGTAACACAGCTTCACAGAGTTAAACAAATGCAACATAAGCAAAAGTAACACACCTTAAAATAATATTCTCCAAAAGACTTGAGAAGCAGATTTCTTTCTTTTCTCATGTCCTCTCTGCTCCCCCATCTGCCCTGTTTTTAAAAAGAGGGGTTGAACACAGTGCTTGTCCCTTTTTTATGACAGTTTGGTTTGTCTTATTTAATACGTTTTCCTGACTATCTCCATGTAGTATGTAAGACTAAATTTATATGTAGACAATCATGCATATAATTATCAAATGAAATAATAGGGGTCTGCATAAGAGATGAATCTTGGAAAGCAGAAATTCAAATTTGTATGTTCTTCCAGTGTTTCTTAGTTTGAGGAGAACAAACAGTTCAGGAGACACACGTGTTTGTGTGGAACTAGACTTCTTGGATACAAGATTTGTTGTTCTCAGGTTTTTTATTTTGTTTTTTTGTTTGTTTGTTTTTTGAGACAGGTTTTATCTGTGTAACAGCTCTGGCTGTCCTATAATTCACTTTGTAGCCCAGGCTGGCCTTGAACTCACAGAGATTCACCTGGCTCTACCTCCTGAGTGCTGGGATTGAAGCCATGTACCACCACCAATTGACCTTTTTTTTTTTTTTTCTCGTGTTTTTTGTTTGTTTGTTTTTTGTGTTTTTTTTTGAGGCATATTGTGCTGTGATAAACATGAAACTCTCATGCCCTCTGCATTCTGATACCAGTTCTTTGTTATCAGCTTGGTGTCCTGAAAAGTTCTACTCAGTTTTAATGCTACATAGAGTAAGTATCAGTTCTTACAAACTGAAAGGCAAGGCCCCCAAGATTGCTCTTACTTTAGATGCTAGGTACAAGTAGGATTTTAGTCAAACAGTGAAAAAGGGGCTTCTCACAACTCCCTCAAGCTTACTCATTCTCTAGAAAATGTTATACTTATGCTCATGTGAATGAGCATCTAGATGGAGAGATGCACAAGGAAAGTTGGAAGGGTCTGGGGTTTTGGTGGAATTAAGGTATATAATCTTACTGGTATGTTCACTAGCCTGTAAGTTCTCAGATTTGATGGTTAGAGGTTTTATATGTGGTCTCATTTTGTAGGCACAATTAAACCATTGTCACATAAGATTGGACTAAGCTCCAGTCCCCCTTTTCAAATTTTCTAGGTTTTTGGGATGAGGCTGAAGGTCCCAATCCTCTACTCATGAGGTTGGATTTTTCTGGTGACCAACCTTTATTTCTGAAGCTATCTTGCCTGTATCTCCCTACATTTTCTTATAATATGGACTGGTATAGTTATTTATAAGAAAAGGCCTAGCTATTGTTAGGAAATAGCAAGGGATTTTGAAGACCCTTGTCATAGTTTCACACTCTACTTTGTTATATGAAATTCCAACCTTAGTTTTTTGCTAAGAACGCATTAGATACAATGATGTGTGTGTGTGTGTGTGTGTGTGTGTGTGTGTATTTTTTTGTTTGTTTTATCAGACGGTTTTACTGTGTAGTCCTGGTTGTCCTGGAACTCACTTTGTAGATTGGACTGGCCTTGAACTCAGAAATCTGTCTCTGCCTCCTGAGTGCTGGATTAAAGGCATGCACAACTACCACCACCTGGCCAGAGTTTATTTTTTTTATTATTTTATTTTTTATCTGTGTGTGTGTGTGTGTGTGTGTGTGTGTGTGTGTGTGTGTGTGCAAAAGTATGTATGCCCGTATAAAAGTCAGAGGACAACCTGTGGGAGTCAGTTTTCTTCTACTGTGTGGGTCCTGGAGATTGAACTCAGCTTGTCAGGCTTGGCAGCAGGTGCCTGTACCCCCACTGAGTCATCTTGATGGCCCTATTTTACTTTTTTATTGGTTTAGCAGTTGCCTGCCATCCAATGTGCAGTAATTACCTTCCCTGTTGCTCCTCTAGTTCAGTGCTGGGCCTTAAGTCCAGAAACTTACTCACTCTTAAGAAAAACTTTGCGGGCCTGGAGATGTGGCTGAATGTGTAAGAGCACTAGCTGTTCTTCTAGAGGGAGGACTTGGGTTCCATTTCCAGCACCCACATGGCACCTGTAGCTCCAGTCCTAGGGGATCCGATGCCCTCTTCTGGCCTCCACATGCAGTGCTAGCCTGTGGTGCGCGGCCTACGTTCAGGCCAATACCCATACACGTGAAGATAAACAAGTCTTTAAGAAAGGAAAGGAAAGCTTTGAACAGGTGTTTGAGACGGGTTGGTACGTAGACATTGTTTCCCTGGCATAGTTACTGTGCCTGGGCATGGACATCCAGTCAGAGAGTGCTTGAGATCCTCCATTCATATAAAATTAGAAGATTCCATTCACTAGCCTTGTTTACAGGTATCTGGTTATATGTTCATGTAGACTCATACATGGTAAGTATATCTGTTATAGTCATGGTGTCTTAATACAGATTATGGCACAGAAGTAGTTTAGTGGAGGCAGTGAGAGCTTTGGTAGCTCTCTGGGGTCTTAGGCTCGGGTAGAACTGAAAAGCCCTGAAGAGATGATTAAGATGTAGGAGTACAGAAGAGACAGGGAATGATTTTTGGATGAGAAAAACCATGTGAGGAGGGAGACAGGACTCGTTGTGGCTAGTTAGTGCTTGTCCATGTGTGAACCATTATTTGTGCAAATTGCCTAAGTGGGAAACGAGATTAGGTGAGCTGCAGTTAGATGATGATGCTACTTTTCGGCAGACTGATTTTAGTGTGATGTGGTAGATAGTTGAGAGTCAAAAAGACTGAGTTAGAAAATGAAGGCTGTGTAAGAAAATGGAATTGACTTTTTTTTTTTTTTTGGAGACAAGGTTTCTCTGTGTAACAACTTTGGCTGTTCTGGAACTCACTCTGTAGATCTGGTTAGCCTTGAACTCACAGAGATCTGCCTGCCTCTGCCTCCTAAGTGCTGGGATTAAAGGCGTGCACCACCACTACCACCTGACTGGAATTGACATTTGTTGGTAGATTAATGAAGGTAGAAAGTTGGGAACTGGGAAATGTCTAAATGAAAGTACCAGAATTAGACAGAAGGGCAAGCAGAGACAGACAAAACCCTCAGGCTAGGTCCAGCATGGCAGGTGCTGGTGGTTCTAGCACTCAGGAGGTGGGAGGACTTCTTGGAGGACTGCCCAGGAGTTCCGATGTAGGAAGGCTCCTCTAAATAGCAATGAGAAAAATTTAACAGAATTTCAATGCAAAATAAGAAGCCCAGTCAGGGATGGCAGTTTATCTTGCTGTGTAGAAACAGTGTTGACTTTGTTGATAGTTACTCTAAAGCCTGTTTGGATGTAATTTGTGCCAAAGGAGGGCACGCAGTGGCTTTGTGCAGAGTGTTGTGAACACGTAAGACATATAGAAGTGCTCCAGAAATATCTGCTGGGCCTAGGGATAGAGCTCAGGGGCAGTGCACTTGCCCAGCATTTGAGAGGCCCAGTGTTTGATCTCAACACACACAAACTCCATACATACAAGAAGACATAAAAAGAAGGTATCTAGCCGGGCGGTGGTGGCGCACGCCCTTAATCCCAGCACTCGGGAAGCAGAGCCAGGCAGATCTCTGTGAGTTCGAGGCCAACCTGGGCTACCAAGTGAGTTCCAGGAAAGGCACAAAGCTACACAGAGAAACCCTGTCTTGAAAAAACAAACAAACAAAAAAAGGTATCTCATTTTCAATATTTAAGATCGACATTGATATCTGTAACTCTAGAACTTGCCAATTTTTAACCACCAAAATAACTTAAAATAGTACTTATTTGGCAGTTTCTAGTAGCATATCTTTTATTTTAGAAAATATGGAAGGCCAGGGATAGTGACACACACCTTTAATCCCAAAAATCAGGAGTCAGAGTCAGAGTGATTTCTGAGCCCAAGGCCAACCTGATTTACATAGTGAGTTCCAGGACAGTCACAGCTACATAGTGAGACCCTGTCTCAAAAAGAAAAAAAGAAATTCATGTTCATTCTCGGCTACATACACATTGTGAGTTCAAGGCCAGCCTAGGCTACATGAAACCCTGACTCAAAACAAGCAGTGCTTCCAGTTTTAAAGAGACATTACAGCCATTTTTTTTTTTCATTTTCTTTTTTGGTTTTTCAAGACAAGATTTCTCTGTGTAGTTTTGGTGCCTTTCCTGGATCTCGTTCTGTAGACGAGGCTGGCCTCAAACTTACAGATATCCACCTGCCTCTGCCTCCTGAGTGCTGGGATTAAAGGTGTGCGACACTACCACCCGACTTTTTTATTTTTTCATTTTCTATAAAGGATAGTAGTGAATAAAGTCAATAGATTGGAAAATGGTACTATATTTGTAGTTAATTTCCTATCTGTGACATGGTACTTTGTCTGCATAGGAGAATAAGGTTGCCTTTAGGAAATACACACTAAGATACAATTATTGGGGCTGGAGAGATGGCTCAGGGGTTCAGAACACTGCCTGCTCTTCCAGAGGTCCTGAGTTCAATTCCCAGCAACCATATGGTGGTTCATAACCATCTATAATGGGATTAGATGCCCTCTTCTGGCCTTCAGGCATACATTCGCGCCCCCCCCCCCAAAAAAAAAAGATAAAATTGTTCTCAAATGGTCCTGTGTCTGTCTGTTTCTAGCCATTCATTAGTTGGTAAGCTTATATGATGTAGTATATACATATACTGCTGGAGTAAGAGTGAGACAGATAAGGGATGATGCACATACAAATACTATAAAAATGTTATATATTATGTGGGAATTTGGGTTAAGGATAGGTATAGACTCAGCATGGTGTTTTATGCCTGTAAATTTCAGCACTTGAAAGGCTGAGGCAGGCAGAATGCTGTGAGTTTGAAACCAGTCTAGTTTATACTCTGAGTTTCTAGACTGTAGAGTGAGGCCTGGTCTCAAAGGGGGAAAAACAGCAAGCCTGTGAGATGGCTCAGTGAGTAAAGGTGCCTGCCACCAGCCCTGAAGAGTGGGTGTTCCTCTAATTAATGGCCAGTGAACCAGTGACTGTTTGAACTGAACTGTATTACTTGCTTGTGAGGGCGGCATGCTGACTCTTGATTACCATTCCCTCTCTGTATGCTTAGCAGTCTTTAAAAGCATGGCAGAGGAGAGCGCTGACTTGACCATCAGGAGACAAGCTGCTCTCTTAGGCCCACTGCTCATCTTTTAGTGAGATTTTTAAGGAAATCACTCTCTCTGAGTCACACATTTCCTGTCTGAAACTGTGGAGAGCTGTATAAGTTAGTATTGTTAGATTCTAGGAGTTTTGTAATGTTGGCTCTGTTCAAAACAGAAATAACTTGGCTGGGCGGCGGTGGCACACGCCTTTAAAATCCCAGCACTCAGGAGGCAGAGGCAGAGGCACTCTGATCTCTGTGAGTTCAAGGCCAGCCTGGTCTACAGAGAGAGATCCAGGGCAGGCACCAAAACTACACAGAGAAACCCTGTCTCGAAAAACCAACCAAAACAAACAAACAAACAAAACAAAACAAAAAACAGAAATAACTTGTTGTGAGCCACATGTCAAAAAGCCTTTTTTGACATAAGAAAATCAGAAAGTCTATGGAGGGGCTAGAGAGATGACTCAGTAGTTAGGAATGCTTGCTGTTATTCCAGAGGACACAGAGTTATTTCCCAGCACCCACAGGGGGCAGGTCACAACTAGGAGATCCTATACTATCTTCTGGACTCTGGGAGTAGCCACACACATGTACATATAACATATGCCTGCACACATATAGACATGTACACATAAAATAATAAAAGCATTCTTAAAATAGTCTATAGAAACTAGCTAGAAGCTACCTGTGAGACCATATAGTTTGTCTCTCAACTTGCATAAACTCTCCATGTTGTTTGGACCAGTGCACTCATCTATGTGTTCTAGCCATTCATCATTTTCCAGGATCAGACTTGTTCAGTTCACTCTTTCTTTTATAGTCATTAAGGAAGTGACTGAGGTTCTTTTTTTTTTTTTAATTTTTTTTTAGTGATGAGGTTGTTCTTAATTCTTAGAAATTACCATCTTTCATATTTGGACTTGTTTTTGAAATTGTACTTTGCCACTGTGGCAGAGACTAACAGGCAGGTATCTGTTTTCCTCTAGTAGCTTGGACAGACTTGGTTGGTAAGCACTTAGATTTGACTGTAGTAATTATATGATCAGAAAAATTACTTGAGTAGAGAAGTCAGATTTTAGAATAAAGATTGAGATTTTTAACTTTCCTTTATTAGAAAGATCAGTGCGACAGAAAATACTTGTTTTTTTTTTTTTTTTTTAACCTTGTTACCAACCCTTAAAATACAGAACAAACAAGGAAGTACACATGTAGGAATATAGACACTCTGATATCCTTCTGTTGGTGAGGATGTAAATTGATGTATTCTCTTGTGAACATAATGAACAATGTCAGTTAAATACAAAATAGCCCATGTGCTAACTTGAATTGCACTTCAAGGAATTTATGTTGTGGAGTATGAATTACAACATTATTCATAAAGGTGAAATTTAGAAATGATCTTAATGTTCATTTTTGGGAACGTTAAGCAGTTCATGTTATGGGATTGGTTCTTACACAACTCTCAGGAGGTAATGCAGGAAGGTTTTTGTTACTGTGTTCTTTTCTGTTCTTTCCTCAAACTTGACATCCTATTTCCTCAGCTTCCCCAAGTAGCTGGAATTACAGGCAAGCGCTGAGACACCTAAGCTGCAGGAGGCTTTTGTGATACCGTGAAATGGGCTTATGATTGCCTTTTCCCCAAACAGCAAATAACTCTCTATGTGGTTACTGGATTTGAGTTCCTGTAGAACCAAAATAGTTTATTAAAGTAATGATTTTTTTTCTCTTAACAGCTAGAGTTGGGAAGACATCACTGATTATGTCTCTGGTCAGTGAAGAATTTCCAGAAGAGGTAAACATTTAATGTCTTATTTTGTGTGTGTGTGTGTGTGTGTGTGTGTGTGTGTGTGTGTGTGTATGTTTTAATTAATTAAAAAATAAAGTGATAAGTCAGTGCCACCTTCACATGTTTCTTCAACAGTCAGGACTTTTCTGTTTTGTTTTGTTTTTTATTTTATGTGAATTGGTGTGAAGGTGTCAGATCCCCTGGGGCAGGAGTTACAGACAGTTGTGAGCTGCCATGTGGGTGCTGGGAATTGAACCCAGGTCCCCTGGAAGAGCAGCCAGTGCTCTTAACCTCTGAGCCATCTCTCCAGCCCCCAATAGTCAGTACTTTTAAAAAGCTCATGTTAGTTTATAGAGGACATCACCTTAAAAAGAGCCTAAGTTCTCATTTTGTGCCTTTGACTGTGTCATTAAAATTTTTTTTTTTTACATTGTGTGTGTGTGTGTGTGTGTGTGTGTGTGTATGTGTGTGTGTGTGTGCGCTTGCTATCAGAGGGCAACTAGTGTGAGTCAGTTCTCTCCTTTCGTGGGAGTCCTGAGGATCGACTTCAGATCGTCAGTCTCGTTGGCAGGTCACTGAGCTGTCTTACCAGCAATGGCTTTGTCGTTTATGTCATCTCTTCTTCGTCTTAGTTGTTTCATTTTTTTTTTTCTTTCCTTTTTTCAGAGCTGAGGACTGAACCCAGGGCCTTGTGCTTGCTAGGCAAGCGCTCTTCCACTGAGCTAAATCCCCAAACCCAGTTGTTTCATTTTTGAAATGGTGACAAAAAGGGTCATCTGTGTATCCTGTTCTTAGAATTAAAATGTTTTCCAGAACCCCAAAGGTGAAAGAGATGCTGAGTTTTGTATGAATTGAAACTAGATTTAGGGTTTGGGTACTGCTTTCTTTCTGCCTGGTGCTGTCAATCTGTGAGATTTTTTTGTCAGAACTACTAGAATTCTGACATAACTAATATTATCTGCTTGCTTCATTTTACAAATTAGAAATGAGTTTATTCTATTTTGCCTACAGATCCAAAGACTTGTGTATGATAGAAAATTAATAATAGTGAAGTGCCACCAGAAACAAGGTGGTATTATTACTAATAATATATATGTATGTATAATATCTATTATTGGTATTTTGAGACAGGGTCTCATGTAACTCAGGCCAGCCTCAAACTTATATAGCTCAGGATGACCTTGAACTCCTGATCTTCCTACCTCCACTTCCCTGGTACTGTGATTACATGTATGTACCACCATACTGGGATATACTTTTTTACATTTTGGAAATCCCAGTGTGAGGAGATGCTGTAAAGTTAGGATATTGTTAGAGAGAACAGCGTCTATGCAACAGCATAACAAAATTTTGGATTTTGTTGTTATTAGTTTATTTTGTTTATTTTTTTGAGGCACAGTCTGTATAGTACAGGTTGGTCTTAAGCTTACTATGTAGGCACGGCTGATTTGAACTTTTCTCTGATCCTTCCACGTCTCCCTCCCAAATACTGAGATTACAGGTCTGACTTATCTTTTGTTTCTCTGAAGTCTTACTAATGTCAGAGTTTGAGGCTGGAGAGATGGCTCAGTACTTAAGAGCACTTGCTGTTCTTCCAAAGGACCTGCATTCAATTCCTAGCATCCATGTTAGGTGACTTGTAGCTGTAACTTTAGCTCCTGGGCATCCACACTCTTTCTGGCACTCCACGCCCCCTCCCCATACACAGGTGGCATGTAAGTGCACACACACGGAAAAATAAAATTAATATTAGAGTTTGCATTTACCTTTCTTTACTCTTATTTAGAAAGAAATAACCTTACAGGTTTATTGCTGAGCTAGGAATTTGATGTGTCATATGGCAGTGTCTTTGTTTTTCTGGATTCTTGTGGTGGCTGGGATGGAATCCAGGGTCTTGTGCATATCAAGCAAGATCTTTACTGCTGAGCTATATCTCTCATTGATAGCATTTTCAATATTTATAATTCTGTTTTTTTTTTTTTTTTTTCAAGACAGGGTTTCTCTGTGTAGCTTTGCGCCTTTCCTGGAACTCACTCTGTAGACCAGGCTGGCCTTGAACTCACAGAGATCTGCCTGACTCTGCCTCCCAAGTGCTGGGATTAAAGGCGTGCACCACTGCCTGGCGGGTGTTCTCTTTATAAAGTCCAGTGTAAACTGTCTCTACCCTTTATATTTGGTATATATACAAACATACATATATATGTATATGTGTACACATACACACACACATACGTTTTGCAGGTGGATCTCTGTGAGTTCGAGGCCAGCCTGGTCTCCCAAGCGAGTTCCAGGAAAGGCGCAAAGCTACACAGAGAAACCCTGTCTAGAAAAACAAAAAACAAAAAACAAAAAAAACAAAAAAAAATCTAATATTTGATACCAAATTAAGTATTGTTTTAAGTTTGTGAAAAACTTGAGATATCCTTATTATGGCCTTTGTCTACAAAGGTAGAATTTCTTTCCCCTTTAACCTAGGACTGGACATTTGCTAGGCAAACACTCTACCATTAGGCTATATCTCTGCTGGAAAAAAAAATCTCATTTTTTTCTTTGCTTTTGATTTTATTGTTAAAATTTTTATTCCATTTCATTTGTTCTCTCTCTCTGCACACGTACCGTGGTACACATTTGGAGGCAGGGGACACCTTGTGGTTGTCGGTTCTCTTTCCTCCGTGAGGGTGTGGGATCAAAAGTGATCACTCAGGTGGCCAGACTCAGCAGCAAGTACCCTTACCTACTGACCCATCTTGCTGGTCCTTAAAAAATGTTTTTATGGGACTGGAGAGATGGCTCAGCGATGAATCCCAGCACTCACATGGTGCTCACAACTGTCTGTAACTGCAGTTCTAGGGGACCCAACATCTTCACACAGACATACGTGCAGGTAAAACACCAATGTAAATACAAATAAATAGATTTTTAAAAAATGTTTTTGTTTTTGTTTTCAAGACAGGGTTTTGGTAGTTTTGGTGCCTGTCCTGGATCTTGCTCTGTAGACCAGGCTGGCCACTGCCTCTGCCTCCTGAGTGCTGGGATTAAAGGTGTGTGCCACTACCGCCTAGCAAAAAATGTTTTTATTGTAGTTTTATATGATAAAGCACCCTAATGAGAGCATTTTAAAATGCAGTGAATATCTACAAGAATAGTTTTTGAAGGGCCTGATATAGATAAATCTACATGGTCTATTAGTAAGTTTGATGGATAATTTCTCCACATTTTTTTTTTATATTTGTTTTCAAATAAAGGTTCCTCCTCGGGCAGAAGAAATCACCATTCCAGCTGATGTCACCCCTGAGAGAGTTCCAACACACATTGTTGATTACTCAGGTAATCGGTGGTCTCTTGTGGGTGAGACTCTGGAGTTATTTTAAAAACCTTGCAAACAGAACCTCACTAAGCTCTTAAAAATGTTCAGAAGTTCAGCATTTATGATCACATACTACTCTCCCCTCCACCCTACCCCTAGACAGGGTTTCTCTGTGTAGCCCTGGCTCTCCTGGAACTCACTTTGTAGACAGCTGCCTCAAACTCAGAAATCTACCTGCCTCTGCTTCCTGAATGCTGTGATTAAAGGTGTGCGCCACCACTGCCTGACTAGGTCATATACTACTCTTGCGGAGGACCTGAGTCCAATCCCCAGCACCTACGTCAGATGGCATACAACCTCTTGTAACTCCAGGGTTATCAATGCCTCTGGCCACCACAGACACATGTGGCGTGTACACCCATATACTTGCAATCACACAAATGTGAATATGCATGGACACATGCATGTATACTATGCACACATAGATATTTAGAAGAGTGAGAAGATTCTGAATTTTAAAATTTGTTTAGGGGCTGAGGATATAATTAATTTACATAATGTTTTCCTAGCCCTGATTTTGATCTCTAGAATAACACACAGACATGTATATAATGATTTGTTGACCTCTTTATGTGTTCTTAAATTTCTCAATCTTTGTTACAAATTTAAATATAATTAAAATTAAAAAAATGAATTAAGGCCGGGCGGTGGTGGCACATGCCTTTAATCCCAGCACTCGGGAGGCAGAGGCAAGCGGATCTCTGTGAGTTTGAGGCCAGCCTGGGCTACCAAGTGAGTTCCAGAAAAGGCCCAAAACTACACAGAGAAACCCGGTCTCAAAAAACAAAAAAAAAAAAACCAAAAAAAAAAAAAAAAGAATTAAAATGGTCACTTTGGGAGCTGAGGAGATTGCTCCGTAAGTAAAGGCCTTGCTGAGCAAACATAAGGACCTGAGTTCAGGTACCCGTACCTGCATAAAGGCTGGGCACTGTGGAACGGCAGCACTGGGAAGAGGCAGAGCCAGGCACACCTCAGAGTTCACTGGCCAGCCAGTCAAGCCAGTTTGTGAGCTGCAGGTTTATGAAACAGACGAGTCTGGAAAAACGCTGTGAGAGAGGTAAAGGAAGGACACCTGGCATCAGTGTCTAGCTTCCACATGCATGTACATACACAGACATGTACATAGAGTTCATCTTATTGTCTCTGATAATTGTAAAACTATACATATTCCTGAGTTTATTTACATATTCAGTATGTATGTGGACATCAGTGTGCTACAATATGTGTGGGGGTCAGAGGATACCTTGTTGGATTTGATTCTCTCCTTCCACCATGTTGGGTTCCAGGGGTCGAACTCAGGTCATCAAGCCTGGCAGCACGAGCCCTTACCTACTGAGCCATCTTACCAGCCAGAAAGGGGAACTCCTCTTTCTTCGTTGTCAGGCTACAGTGTAGCCCTGCACCTTTGTTGTTATTACTCCTACCCACTATGTTGATAGTGTCCAGATTCTCCAGTTTTGGACTCTGTGTCCAGACTCTTGTCCAGTCTGAGCTTCTGGCTCTGAAGTACTCAGTCTTCTTTCTTGAGTTGCTGATCTCTTTTGCCTGACCCTTTTTCTTTTCTTTTTTTTCTTTTCTATTTTATTTTAATAGTTTATTTAACTTTATTTTATGTGCATTGGTGTGAAGGTGTCAGATCTCCTGGAACTGAAGTTACAGACAGTTGTGAGCTGCCATGTGGGTGCTGGGAACTGAACCCGGGTCCTCTGGAAGAGCAGTCAGTGCTCCTAAGCCCTGAGCCATCTCTCCAGCTCTCTTGCTTTTTCAAGACAGGGTTTCTGTGTGTAACCCTGGCTGTCCTAGAACTCTCTCTGTAGAACAGGCTGGCCTCGAACTCACAGAGATCCGCTTGCCTCTGCCTCCTGAGTGCTGGGATTAAAGGCATGTGCCACCACTGCCCAGCCGTCTGATCCTTTTTCAACTCTGGATTAGATACTGGCCTAGATCTTTGATACAGTGCCTCTGCCCTTCTGTGCTGGAATTGCCCTCTTGAATATTTCTTCCTTGCTAACCAGCTTTCTTATCTTGGTTCAGCTTTTTCTTCCTCTGGATCACTCTTATTTTGGTGCCTTGTCTGGTTCTCTACTTTATCATTTTGAAGATTTATTGATTGTTATGAGTATGTACCTGTGCCTGTAGGTATGTAAATGTATCATGTTTATGCTTAGTGCCCATGGAGGCCAGAGGAGGGTGTAGGTTTCCCTGAATCTGGAGTTATAGATAAGTATGAGCAGCTGTGTAGGTGCTGAAACCCAAGCATGGTCCTCTGAAAGAGCAACAAGTGCTCTTAACTGCAGAACCATCGGTGTCAATTTTCTTAGGTGGACGTTACATCAAATTTTTTTTTTGCTTGACTGTTAGGAAAGTTTTTAAAATACAAAATACTGACTTTGTCATTTGTAGAAGCAGAACAGAGTGATGAACAACTTCATCAGGAAATATCACAGGTATGTGTAAAAAAGTCATTGTGTGTGTATACACGTGTACATGAACAGTGATAATCCTATGAATCTATCTTTTTAGTTCTCTTACCAAGAATATGCTTCTTGGCCGGGCAGTGGTGGTTCACGCCTGTAATCCCAGCACTCGGGAGGCAGAGGCAGGTGGATCTCTGTGAGTTCGAGGCCAGCCTGGTCTACAGAGGTAGTCCAGGACAGGCTCCAAAGCTACAGAGAAACCCTGTTGCCACGGACTGGCCCATCAGGGGTATCATGACTGTCGGAGAACCAGGGCTTGGGTAGTCAGGAAGGCAAGGATTTGGTAAATGACAGACAGACAACACTCTCAGAAGTGGTTTGAATCTGCTGCAATTTTACTTCCGTAAATCAGTAGTTTATATACAGAAAAGAAAACTATCAAGTCATACAAGGAACAACAAGAGCTTGGCAATAATTCAATTACATCATCTTTAAAAAACAGCAAGCACACAATTATTAATCGACGCTAGACATATCCCTTCACCCACAAGAACTTTGTGACCCAAAGAACAGTCTGTGTTTTTTAAACTTAGTACAGTCCCTAGACTTGTGTAGACTTTGCGGTTGTAGCTGTGTCCCTTATCTTATCCCAGCAGTTTTCTAGTTTATAATACATTTTTACTTTTTTGGTTCCCATGGCCCATTTAGCCAATTTGGATGTTGCAGACCCTCTCTAAGTCTTTTTTTCAGTTCTTTTACCACGTATCTCTTTTAATATAAAACCTTTTTACCTGTTGGAATATGGACTCTTGTACTTTTACGCCTGTAAGGGGAAGGGGTCCTGTTGTAGTCTTGAAGTTTCCCATGCTGAACTTTCTCAACAGAGGGGCCCATCATCTCCCTCCTATGAGATAACGTTTTCTACCATAAATCACTTTAGTTGGGATTCTTAAAAGATTCCTAGTGGGTGAGTGTTCATTCCTTAGAAGTGCTTGAACCTTTATACTTTCTTTATCTAGTGGCTTGGGGTCTTTAAGAAATAGCTCATTCTGCTATATCTGATTAAGATCCATGTCCAGCTTCCCCTTTCCTCCATAGTTCATAACCCAAGCATTCATTAATTTTGGCTGTGCTTCATAGATTAATTAGAACATTATCAGAAAAGCAGTTATACAGAACCCATAACCCAGGGAGCTCATGATCTATGAAATACATCTTCTCTGAGAAAGAAGCATAATGCGGGCACTCTGCCAGGGACCTCCAGGGAGCTTAGTCCTGTGGGACACGTATCTCCCGTCCGCTATTATTGACATAATTGTTCATGTCACATGGACGACACTGGAGTTGGTGTGGCACCCTGTCTCGAAAAACCAAAAAAAAAAAAAAAAAATGCTTCTTCTGAGGGTCAGTTGGGGATTGAGACAGTTTCTTGTAGCCCAGACTGGCATTGAATTCTCAGTGTAGTTAGGGCTTGTCTTGATCCCCCTGCCTCCTCTTCTTGAGTGCTGTATAGGTGTGTGCTACCATGCTCAAGTTTACCAGGAATTTCTCAACTCTTTCTTACTGTCATTGGTATTTGAGTCTATATTTTTTGCTCTAGTTCTTTGGGGATACTTTCCTCTTACAGGCAGGTTTTTCTTCTTCAAAAAATTTCCCCCTTTGGCTGAAAAATTTTAGGTAGTTGATAATTAAATCCTGTTGCGTGTATTTTATTTCAAAGTGCCACTAATTTGTTAATTTTTCTTCTAGGCTAATGTCATCTGCATAGTTTATGCTGTTAACAACAAACATTCTATTGATAAGGTATATTTAAATTTTCTCTATATTCTCTATATTTAAATTAAATATGATACTATTTATTTACTTTTTTGAGGCAGGTTCTTTTGTTTCTGGGTTTTTTTTTTTTTGTTTTTTTTTTTGTTTTTTCGACAGGGTTTCTCTGTGTAGCTTTGTGCCTTTCCTGGAACTCACTTGGTAGCCCAGGCTGGCCTCGAACTCACAGAGATCTGCCTGGCTCTGCCTCCCGAATGCTGGGATTAAAGACGTGCACCACCACCGCCCGGCCTTTTTCTGTTTTTTGAGACAGGGTTTGTGTAGCCTTGACTGTCTTGAAACTCGCTCTGTAGACCAGGCTAGCCTAGAACTCACAGAGATCTGCCTGCCTCTGCCTCTAGAGTGCTGAGATCAAAGGTGTGTGCTACCACCACTCATGGAGGCAGGTTCTTATTATATAGCTTATGTCTGGAATTGTTAGATAGCTTAGGGTGGCAATGAACTTGCAGTCTTCTTGCCTCGAGTTTTTTTCCTTTTTCTTTTATTTTTTGAGACAGGATCTCTCTCTCTATGTAGCCCTGGCTATCCTGGAACTCTGAAGACCAGGCTAGCCTCTAACTCACAGAGATCCGACTGCCTCTGTCTTTCAAGTGCTGGGATTAAAGGCATGCTCCACCGTTGCTCCAGCTTTGTTTTTGTTTTTAAGGTAGTGTCTTGCTCTGTAGCCTAAGCTGGCATGGAATTCATGATCTTCCTGCCTTAGTCTGGGATTCCAAATATGTGCCACCATGCCTAGTTTTAATGGGACAAATCTGGTCAAAGCTGACCCTCCAGTGAGATTTTTAAGGACTCTTAACAAAATGGAGGAGAGATGGCTCAGAGGGTAAGCTGGCTCAGAGGCTTTTCTGTAACTCCATTTCAGTTGTAGGGGCCTCTGTGCACCAGGCATGCACACGCAGACAGAACACTCATAAGCATAAAATATTTTTTTTTAAAGTATGCTTTTTATTTTTTGTCCTGCCAGTTTTGTTTTTTTTTTAAGACAGAATCTCACTATGTAGCTCTGGCTGGCCTAGAACTCCATATGTAGACCAGACTGGCCTTGAACTCAGAAATTTCCCTGCCTCTGCCTTTTAAGTGACAGATGTAAAGGTATACAGCTTTTCAAAGATCTGCATCATGGCTTAACTCCTACTTATTTTCATTTTAGGTAACAAGCCGATGGATTCCGCTCATAAATGAAAGAACAGACAAAGACAGCAGGTATTTTTTCTTTCAAACTTTTTTTCTTTGAAAATTTCAAATGTAGTGAAAAGATGTAAGAAATACTAACAAACATGTTTGTAAAGCCTTTACTTAGATCCGCTGGTTATTAACATGTTCCATGTTTGGTTTTTCTTTCAAATATTTATTTATTTGTGTGTATCTGTTTGAGTTTTTGTGTGTGTGTATGTATGTGTGTGTGCTCGCGTGCGCATGCATGTACACATAGGTATCAGAGTACAATGTGCAGGGTTAAGGGCTGAAGTGGTTAAGGGCACTTGTTGTTTCAAAGGACCTGGGTTGGATTCCCAGTGCCCATATAGAGGCTCACCATCTCCTCAGGCACCAGGCACAAGTGTGGTACACAGGTATACATGCAGGCAAAACACTCACACATAAACTAATAAAAAAATAAATCTGGGTGGGCAGTGGTGGCACACGCTTTTAATCCCAGCACTCAGGAGGCAGAGGCAGGTGGATCTTTTGAGTTCGAGGCCAGCCTGGTCTACAAATTAGTTCCAGAACAGCCAGAGCTACAGAGAAACCCTGTCTTGGGAGAAAGAAAAAGACAGATTTGGTTGTTCCCTTTTATTGTGTTGATTCCAGAATGGAATTGAAGGTTGGCAGTAAGTGCCTTTACCTGCTGAGCCATGTCCCTGGCCCTCTCCATTGGTTTTTATCAGTGTCTCTCTGTTCAGCTACCTTCATACACCACCACATACCTTTGTGGGGGCAGGAATGATTAGAAAAAGTAAATAGATTTGAAAGCAAAGCAGAAAACAGCTCTGACATTGTAAAGATTCGTAAGTATTGACAGATTGAATATTTTAGTAAGCCTGCATTTCTGATCACAACTGCTGCTTGAGTCTGTTTGGGAGTCTGCCTTTGCCTGTATTGTATGCCCTCTCTTGAGTTGCTTCTTTAATGAAGTGTGGAATTGTTGATTGCTCATAATGTGAACAGTTGTTTGTAGCACAAATTGTAATTGGTCTTATTAATAAAAACCCGGAGTCAGATATCATGGTGAAAGCTGAAAGATCAGAGAAGGAGAGCAGCCAGCCAATAGTTCTTACCTCTATGAAATGCTCAGCCTAAAAGGAGAACTCAGCTCCTGTCTCCTCTTGACTTATATTCCTCTCTCTGCCCAGCCATGTCACTTCCTTTCTCCACCTCCCTAGTGCTGGGATTAAAGTCATGAGATCTCAAGCACTGGGATCCAAGGTGTGTGTCTAAATAGAATGGTAGTTCTCTGCATAAAGGTTTTCAATTTTAAGTCAAAAGAAAACATTTTCCTTCCAATATTAATTGGTCAAACGTTATTTTTATTATTCTTTCTTTCTCTCTTTTCTTCCTTTCTTTTATTTTTATTTTTTTAAACACAGAGTCTCACTATATAGAATATAGGCTGGCTTAAATTCACAGTTCCACCTTCCTCTACCTCCCAAGTGCTGGGGTTAAAGTGTATGCCTCTGGTGTGTTCATGCCCGGCTTTCAATTTTTTTTTTTTTCCCCCCCTTTGAGACAGGTTTTCCCCATGTAGACCAGGCTGACCTCAAGCTCACAGAGATCTGACTGCCTCCTGAGTGCTGGTGTTAAATGTTTGTGCCACCACTCCTGGCCTAGCATTTTAATCATTTTTAAAAAATGATTGATTTACTTGTTTTTATTTACGTGTATGTGTGAAGTTTGTTGCACTGTGTGCGTTCTGCAGAGGCTATAAGAGGTATCAGATCCTCTGTAACTGGAGTTGTAATTGTTGGTGAGCTACCATGTGGGTTCTGGGAACAAAATTTAGGTTCTTTGGAAGAGCAGCAGGTGCTCTTAACCACTGAGCCATCTCTCCAGCCCCCATTTTAATCTTTTTGAATGTTAGGAAAATCAGGTTTTAAATATTCATTGTATACATATGGTCCTTTACTCAGTTTTTCAGAAAAAGAAAATTCTTTTTCCGACATTTTTGTTCTTTCATGCTCAGGAAATCTGATGCCCTGTCTTATTTATGAAAAGGAAACTGTGACTTAGGGGCCTTCAGCTCTGTGATAACTCCTCTTCATTGTTTCTTAAACTTTGTGGTGAGTTACTGACAAAGTTGAAAGAAGAAAATGACTCAGCTGTCTAGTGCTGTTAGCCACTTGTCATTTGTGGCAATTTAAGTTAATTAAAGTGAAGTAAAACTAAAGTCTAAGTTCCTCTGATATACTCTCGGACATTGCAGAAGCTCAGTAGCTAACTGTGGCTAGTGGTTATGGTAATAGTGCAGCCAAAGACCACCATCATTTCAGAAGGTGTTGACACATCCTTTTTTTAAATTTTTTAATTCTTTTTTTTACATTTTATATGCATTAGTGTTTTGCCATGGGTTTTGTGTCCCTGGAACTGAAGTTACAGACAGTTGTGAGCTGCCATGTGGGTGCTGGGAACTGAACCCAGCTCCTCTGGAAGAGCAGTCAGTGCTCTTAACCTCTGAGCCACCTCCCCAGCCCCTGGCACATGCCTTTAATCCCAGCAAGGGATTCTGTGAGTTTGAGGCCAGCCTGGTCCATAAAGCGAGTTCTAGGACAGCCAGGAATATTTGGAAAGACCCTGTCTCAAAAAACAAACAAAGAAGACCATCATCATAGTATGTTGTATTAGACAGTGATGCCTTAATTGCCATGACACCCACATGCTCTTGGCCCTTTCTTCTTGTTGGAGCTATTTCTAGGAGGACCTCTCTGGAGAAGAGAACATATTTGGCCAGTATCTATGAAGAACCAATTTATGTCATGGAATTTAGAAACTTTGGCTTTATTGTTACTAAAATACTGTGGCTACTTTGTGGGCCTTGTTTTATTTTTAATTTCATTTCCTTTTAGAGTCATAGAATCTCACTATATTTCCCAGGCTATTCTCAAACTTGTAATCTTCCTGCTTCCACCTACAGGTAGTCAGGATGAAAGGTACACACCACTGTCCTCTGCTGGTGGCCTGTATGGTGCCATATGCAAATGTCTTTGGGCGCTTGAAGCCGTAGTGTGTGTAGTGCCGTCATGGGTGAGCTTGTCCTTGACGTTCATGTTTTCTTTCTTGAAGCACATGAGGACACTTACTTTCCTGAGTATTGATTTTTCCCAAATTGCAGTACTTTTTGACTTTATTATTTGTTTTGAGACAGGTTCTCACTGAGTAGTGTAGACTGATCTTAAACTCAAAATCCTCCTGCCTCAGCCTCCCAGTTGCTGGCATTATATGTGTGCACTGCCATGCCTGTATGAACCTTATATTTTCCAGTAATTTTTCCTAAGCCTCATGTCTGCAGTTTGTTTTTGGTGCATGCCTGTTCTTCCTTAGGACTCTTTTTAGATCAGTGTCTCTTAGTTTTAAATCATAGATCAGTGTCTCTTAGTTTTAAATCAGTGTCACTGTCATCTGAGAGACTTTTAAAAAACTACAGAGACTTCCCTTTTAGCCTGGGATTTTAGAACTGACAAACTTGGAATTGGGTTAAAACTTGCATTTTTTTTTTAACATTCTAAAAATTATTCTGATGCACACCTTTTGTTATAAACTACTGTGTTTCTTAATTCTTCCTAATTTTGTTAGCAGTCTATACTTGGGCATCATAAGCAATAAAAATCACACTGAAGGTAAGGGCTGTTTAACTGAGTGCTGCAGGTGTTTCTATTGGGAGTCTGGAGTCTAGTAAAATGATTTGTTTTGCCTCCAGGCTGCCGTTTCAAACTCAAAAGTAACAGTCTCCACTACTCTGATGTCTTTGATAACCCATTTTGATTGCCCATAGGCCTCTCAGATTTCATTTACCCAAAACAAGATCTTTAAGTTCTCTGTATGCTTTCTGCCTGGAAATGTTTTACTCACATGTCTGTTTACCATGTGTGTGCCTGGTGCCCCAGAGGTCAGAAAAGAGTGTCAGATCCTCTAGAACTGGAGTTACGGACGGTTGTGAGCTGCCATCTGGGTGCTGGGAAATGAACTGGGTCCTTTCCAAGAACAATGAGTGCTTTTAACCACCGAGCCATCATTGTAGCCCTCAAGACACCATACTTTTATTTTTATTTTTTAATTTTATTTTATTGCTGTTTTACCTGTGTGAGGGTTTTGGATTTTGAAATTACAGTCAGTTGTGAGCTACCATGTGGGGGCTGAGAACTGAACCGGGGTCCCCTGGAACATCAGTCAGTACTCTTTACCACTGAGCCATCTCTCCAGCCCTGCCACCGTACTTTTATTTTATTTATTTTATTTTATTTTTTTCAAGCCAGTAGAAAGTCTTTATTAGCCAGCAGGCGACTACATTAGGTGTTCAGGACCCAAGTGCAGTCCTGAACCTCTCTCAGGGTGAGCTTTTAAGCACCACACACACACACACACACACACACACACACACACAAAAAAAACCCACATCTTGGGTTGACACACCTTAGCAAGGACACTCAGCCTGAAGAGGAACTACAGAAGCTGAAAAGCAAGCAGAGTAGGTTTAGCGACTTTGTGCAACTATAGACTTTGATGGATTAGGCCTTTGTTCTCGTTTTGGCAAGTGCTAAGTTCTTAGGTCAGAACTGTGCCTGAATGCCTCTAACATGGTGTCTGTTGTGCTAAGGTCTGGGGGCCTGTCATACTTTCAAGACATTCATAAGCTGTGTTACGTTCCGCACAGCCATATGCTAACTAAATCCTGATAAGGAGAGAGGTGAGAGCTCTTCTTATAAAGCCTGGCTAATGGATGCCACCGTACTTTTAAAAAGCTTTTTCTGGGCCAATAAGATGGTTCTGTTGCTAAAGGCAACAACCCTGATGACATGATGACCCCTAGAATACACACACACACACACACACACACAGAGACTAGATAAATAAATTAAATTAAAATAAATAAATGAAAGCTTTGTCCAGACTTAGAGATGGCACAGTTGCTCTTGCTGTTAAGCATGACAACCTGAGTTTGATCTCCAGGTTACACATAGTGGAAAAAGAGAAATGAATCCAAAAAGTTGTCCTCTGATCTCCCCTTGGACATGGCATACTTGAACACACACACACACACACACACACACACACACACACACACACACCTAGTAAAGAAATTTTTTAAAAGCCTTTTTAGTTCTTTTACCTTTTTATTGTCTCCATAACAAAATTATCTTAACTGGGTGGTGGTGGCACACACCTTTAATCCCAGCTCTCAGGTGGCAGAGGCAGGAGGATCTGAGTTTGAGGACAGCCTGGTCTACAGAGTGGGTTCCAGGACAGCCAGGGCTACACAGAGAAACCCGGTCTTGAAAAACAAACAAAAACAAAAACCTAAAATCATCCTAGAACTGGATCACTTGGCTTTTTCTCTTCTTGTTGCCTCCCAGGTCATAATGCTCACACTTCTGAAAGCCAGCATCCTCTTAAATCACAGTCAGGCTCAGCACACTCAATACAGTCTTTGTAACTTCAACCTTTTGTGGAAAATAAGCATAGTCTGCCTACCATAGCTGCTCAGCTCCCTGTCATAACTCCACCTGACCTGGACATAGGTTCCTTCCCTTTCTTTATTTTATGTAAATGAGTGCCCTGTCTACACTCATATATGTGTATGTATGTATTTATGCCAGAAGAAGGCATCAGATCCCATAGAGGTGGTTGTGAGCCGCCCTGTGGGTGCTGGGAATTGAACTCAGGACCTCTGGAAGAGCAGCCCGTGCTCTTCACTGCTGAGCTGTCTCTGCAGCCCTCTGTTCTCTTCCTTGTATTGTGTCACTTTGTGGGGCTGGTGCCTGCCACATTGCTTGCAGAAAGTCTGGTGGCTCTTAGGACCATTCACCGTGTTTGTGAGTGTTAACAGCCAAGGTTTTTTTCTTCTTCCTTTTTTTTGTCTTTTGTTTTTTGTTTGTTTGTTTGTTTAGACAGGGATTCTCCATGTAGCCCTAGCTATCCTGAAATTCACTCTGTAGACCAGACTGGTCTTGAACTCACAGAGATTCTCCCTCCCTGCTTCTGCCTCCTCATTGCTAGGATTAAAGGTGTGTGCCACCACTGCCTGGCTCCAAGGCTGTTTTTTTTTCTTTTCTTTTTTCTTTCTTTCTTTTTTTGTTTGTTTTTTTGAGTCGGGGGTTTCTCCATGTAGTTTTGGTACCTGTCCTGGATCTCACTCTGTAGACCAGGCTGGCCTTGAACTCACAGAGATCCGCCTGGCTCTGCCTCCTGCATGCTGGGACTAAAAGCGTCCACCACTACTGCCCTGCCCAAGACTGTTTCTTTCTCTCTCTCTCTATTTCTTTCTCATCCTTGTTTTTTTCCTGTTGTGGCCTCTACTATATATATATATATATATATTATCAGCTTGATACAGTACAAGTTCTTATCCTAATAGGGAAATGTTTTATTGAGGCTTGCCCAGTAATTGAGTAAAACCAAAACTTATTATAAGCCACATTCATCCTAGGGTCCCCCCTGCTATGTAGCCTCTCTGGTTTTGTGGGTTGCAGTCTGATTGTTCTTTGCTTTATATCTAGTATCCACTTATGAGTGAGTACATACCATGTTTGTCCTTCTGGGTTTGGGTTACGTCACTCAGGATGATTTTTTTCTAGTTCCATCCATTTGCCTGCAAATTTCTTGTTCTCATTGTTTTTCTCTGCTGTAGTACTCCATTGTGTATATGTACCACATTTTCTTAATCCATTCTTCAGTTGACAGGCATCTAGGTTGTTTCCAGGTTCTGGCTATTACGAATAGTGAGTGCTACTCTGAACATAGTTGAGCATGTATCTTTGTGGTATGATTGAGCATTCCTTGGGTATATGCCCAAGAGTGGTATGGCTGGGTCTTGAGGTAGATCGATTTCCAATTTTCTGAGGAACCACCATACTAATTTCCACAGTGGTTGTACAAGTTTGCATTCCCACCAACAGTGGAGGAGTGTTCCCTTTGCTCCGCATCCTCTCCAACATAGACTGTCATTAGTGTTTTTGGTCATAGCCATTCTGACAGGTGTAAGGTGGTATCTCAGAGTCGTTTTGATTTGCATTTCTCTGATGACTAAGGATGTTGAGCATCTTTAAATGTCTTTCAGCCATTTGATATTTTTCTTTTGAGAATTCTCTGTTTAGCTCTTTAGCCCATTTTTAAATTGGATTGTTCAGTATTTTGATGTCTAGTTTCTTGAGTTCTTGATATACTTTGGAGATCAGTCCTCTGTCAGATGTGGGGTTGGTGAAGGTCTTTTCCCATTTTGTAGGCTGTCTTTTTGTCTTATTGACCGTGTCTTTTGCTCTACAAAAGCGTTTCAGTTTCAAGAGGTCCCATTTATTAATTGTTGTGCTCAGTGTCTGTGCTGCTGGTGTTATATTTAGGAAGTAGTCTCCTGTGCCGATGCGTTCAAGAGTACTTCCTACTTTCTCTTCTATCAAGTTTAGTGTGACTGGTTTTATGTTGAGGTCTTTGATCCACTTGGACTTGAGTTTTGACAAGGCTGTTTCTTAATGAAAAAGTTCACAAAGAGAGAATAGCTGGGCATAATGGCACAGGCCTTTAGTTCCAGCACTTGAGAGGCAGAGGCAGGCAGATCTCTGTGAGTTCGAGGCTAGCCTTGTCTATAGAACAAAGTACAGGACAGCCAAAGCTATACAGAGAAACCCTGTCTTGAAAAACAAAACACACACACACATACACACACACACACACAGAGAGAGAGAGAGAGAGAGAGAGAGAGAGAAATTCAATAGTGTCACCTAGCTTCAACAGTTAATTCAGGACCAGTCTTGTTTATCTATCCCATTGGTACCATTTTGAAGCAAACAGACATCATACCAAGTTGTAAACATTTCACTATGTATCTCTGAAAAGTAGAAGATCACATTCCCAGAACCCACACGATGGCTCAGCAGTTAGGAACACTGGCTGCTCTTACAGAAGATCCAGGTTTGATTTTGAGCACCCACATGGTGGCTTACAACTGTCTGTAACTCTAGTTCTAGGGGAATCCAATGTCTTCTTCCGACTTCTTTGGGTGCCAGGCATGCACATGGCATACATACATATGCAGGCAAAGCACTCATACACATAAAAAAAACTAAAACAAAACAAAACAAAAACTTAAGTGTTGAGTTCAGTGGTATCGGATACATTCAAATAGTAATGATTAAAAAATAAATTCATTGATTAGATCAGATATTGCCCCTGCTTATAGCTCTTCATTGGCTTCTCATTTATACTAGTGATACAACCTACATTCCTTATCACAGCATATAAGTCTTAATGTGTCTGGCCTTTCATCCTCAGTGTAAGCCATTTCTTACCTTTTCCTTGTTTATCACTCTCCATTCTGGCATGTTTTTCCTCCTCTCTGACCCCACCAGGATGTTCATGCTTTCTCTTCTTCCCAGCCAACTCTCTCTGCCCTCCATGTGGCAGATTCCATCTTGTCCCTCAATCCTTGGCTGAAACACCATTCCCTGAAGAGAAATTTTATGATCATCTCCCTCCCATTATTCTGTCCTGTGCCTCCCCATTTAGTTCATTCATGACACTGAGTTAGAAATTAGTTACTGCTCATTTTCTGGTTTTCACTATTCTAATGAGAGGGACCTTTTTCTTTCTTTTCTATTTTATTTCATGTGCACTGGTGTTTTGCCTGCATGTGTGTCTGTGTGAGGGTGTCAGATCCCCTGGAACTGGAGTTATAATCAGTTGTGAGACTTCATGGGGGTTCTGGGAATTGAACCTTTGGAAGAGCAGCCAGTGCTCTTAACCGGAGGAACTTTTTTCTTAATGCCCTTAATACTTAGAAGAGTGTGTAACTTGAAACATGTGCTCTATAAATGGACATTGACTGACTGAATGAACCTACTCTCTGGGGGCCTTGAACAGAGTATAGTGGACAAGTTACGTTTGGAAGATTAAAGCTTTTTAGTTAGAATGGGTAATGATGTAGGTGAAAATATAAATCTAACATCTTTTGTTTTCTTTATTGCATTAATGCCCTATTTCAGGCTGCCTTTGATATTAGTTGGGAACAAATCTGATTTGGTGGAATATAGTAGTATGGAGACCATCCTTCCTATTATGAACCAATATACAGAAATAGAAACCTGTGTGGAGGTATGTCTCATGGGAAGGGGGGATTATGTGGGATGGAATAAATTTTCTGTTCTTTGTGAAGTCATATAAACCAAATAAAACAGAGAATTTACAAGTTTTCTTCATAAGCTCCATGTTTCTTTATAAGTTGGTACTGTCTACAAAGGAAGATTTATTTTTTCAGTTTCTTCAAGGAATCTTACTCTTACTTTACTGGCTTTCTTTTTTTCTGCTAAGCCAAGTGGATGTAGATGTAGTAAGAGAAAATGAGCAAAACTCCTGGGAGTGGGAGGGATTCCAAAGGAGGAATATCCTATATTGACACTTTTAAAATTGTTTTTAGCTATCATAATTGATTTCAGAGTATGAAATTGAAAACTTTTATTTTTTATTTTATTTTTTTTAGTGTTCAGCAAAAAACCTGAAGAATATATCAGAGCTGTTTTATTATGCACAAAAAGCTGTTCTTCATCCTACAGGGCCTCTGTACTGCCCAGAGGAGAAAGAGGTAACCCCAGGCTGTGTTCTGTGGACCTGAGCAATGCTGTGTGGTTATGGGCTATAGTGATGTTTAGCTTTTTTAAATTTTTTTTTTTTAATTTTTCTGTTATCAGCTTGATACAGTATAAATTCTTATCCTAATAGTGAAATGTTTCATTGAGGCTTGCCCAGTAATTGAGTAAAACCAAAACTTATTATAAGCCACAGTCATCTGTTTAGCTTTTTATAAAGATGAAGCTATTGAAATTGAATTATGGGCTGGACGGCGGTGGCGCATGCCTTTAGTCCCCATACTCAGGAGGCAGAGCCAGGCGGATCTCTATGAGTTCGAGGCCAGCCTGGTCTACAGAGCAAGATCCAGGACAGGCACCAAAACTACACGGAGAAACCCTGTCTCGAAAACCAAAAGAAAAAAGAAAAAGAAAAAGAAAAAAAGAAATTGAATTGTGTTGCTTATTAAATTGTTAAATTGAGTGTTCTGGTTCAGCGTCACTGCCACTGACGTTGTCTTCATAGAGTTTCTAGTTTAAGTCTTCTTAGATAGTACCGCTGACACAGCACTGTCGACACTCACAGAGCCGCCAAGACTCAATTCTTTCCTTACTTTGCAACTGTAAATCTGTGAACTTTCCCCTTCATTTTCTGTTTATTTTATGAGGTGGATGTATGCCATGGCGTGCATAGAGGTCAGAGGACAGCTTGTGGAAATCAGTTCTTTCTTTCCACTGTTTAGGTCAGATGTCAGGCTTGGTAGCAAGTGTTCTTTACCCACTAGTCCATCTATCTCATCAGCCCTGACAGTCTGTGAATCTCAGCAAAAACTTGGGGAGTGATTTTGTTGGTTGGTTTCAGTAATTGATCTCAGGGCTCTGTGCATAGGAAGTGAATGTGCTACCCCTGAGCTACATTCTCAGACCTCTTATCATTTTTTGTCCTGGGTACATGTGATGTAGCCTGGATATACTTACTTTCTTTTTTTTTTTTTTATTTCAATTTTTTTGGTTTTTTTTTTTTTTTCGAGTGGATATACTTTCATAGGTAGGAAATACAGTAATTCCATTGAGAAATACCCAGAATCTAATAAAATTTTGCAGTAGATTAAAAACTGATATTTTTAAAGATAACGTGACACAAAGCTCACCTCTTTCATGCATACAATTAAGTGAGTTTTAGTATATTCAGAAAGGGACCTACCTCTGACCTAGCTCCACGACCGTGTGGCCATTAGCAATCACTCCTCAGCTCCCTTTGTCCCTCCTGGATGGTCCCTGACAGTGGAGGCACCAATGAGTAGCTTTTATTTCTCTCTTCTTTCACCAGCACTGTGTTCAAGGTTCACTCATACTATAGTGTGTATCAGTATTTAATTTCTTCTAGTTAAATAAAATGTCATCATATGGAGGGAGCAATTCTTCATTTCTTTATCTTTTGATGTCTCCTGAAGTAGTTTCTTCCTTTTGATTATTGTGAATGGACAGTTGTTAATTTGTGCACATACAAGTTTTTTTTTCTTGAGACACCTGTTTTCAGTTCTTTTCCATCTATGTGTAGCATTGGTGTTGCTGAGTAACAGGACCATATGTTTAACTAAGAGAGGCACCACTAGGTATTCCCACAGTGACAGGAAATATTGTCCATTCCCACCTGTCATATATGAAGATCCACTTTTTGTTTGTTTGTTTTGATTTCTGAGACAGGGTTTCTCTGTGTAGCCCTGGCCTTCCTGGAACTCACTCTGTAGATGTGGCTGGCCTTGTACTCACAGAGATCCATCTGCCTTTGCTTCCGGAGTGCTGGGATTGAAGGTGTGTGCCAGCACTCCATCTCTGTCTGTTGCTCTGTCTCTCTCCCCCCATCTCTCATTCTCATGTGTCCCTGGCTATGTTTATATGATACATAGCTGACGATGACCTAGCGCTTCTGATCCTCCCTCCTACCTTTCTTTCCCAAGTGTTAAGATTACTGGTATTCACTGCCATACCCAGATGAAATTTCCAACTTATTTACATCTTTGCAGCAGTCATTTATGCTTTTGGTCTTTTGGTTTATTACAGTCATCCTAGAAAATAACACTTTAGAGGCTGGAGAGATGGATCATCATTTAAGTGCACTGACTGCTCTTCCAGAGAACCCGGGTTCAATTCCTAGCACCCACATGGTAGCTAACAACGGTCTAACTCCCAAGATCTGACAGCCATACACATCACACACAGACATACATGCAGACAAAACACCAATGCACATAAAATAAAAAATAAATAAATTAAAAAAAAGAAATATCACTTTATTTCATTGTGATTTTAATTTATATTACCCTGATGGCTAATGATTTTAAACAATTCTTTAAAAACTTTTTTTATTTGTTTTTATTTTCTGTGCATTGGAACTTTGCCTTCACTTCATGTATGTCTAGGTGAAGGTGTCATGTCCCCTGGACCTGGAGTTAAGTGGAGTTACGACAGCTGTGAGCCATTGTGTAGGTGCTGGGAATTGAACTGGATGGAAGAGCAGTCAGTGCTCTTAACTGCTGAGCCATCTCTCCAGCCCCTTAAACAATGTTTTTATATGCTCATTTATGTGTCTACTTTGGCAAAATATCTACTCAAGGACCTATGCCCATTTTTAAGTTAGATTAATTTTTACTTTATTTTATTTTGGTTTTTTGAGACAGGGTTTCTGTGTGGGAGCCTGTCCTAGAACTCACTCTGTAGACCAGACTGGCCTCGAACTCAGTGAGATCTGCCTGCCTCTGCCTCCCAAGTGCTGGGATTAAAGGCATGCATCACTACTGCCTGGCTTCATTTTATTTTTTAAGATTTATTTATATATTCTGTGTTCTGTCTACATGTATGCTTGGATGCCAGAAGAGGGCACCAGATCTCATTATAGATGTTTGTGAGCCATCATGTGGTTGCTGTGACTAGAACTCAGGACCTCTGGAAGAGCAGCCAGTGCTCTTAACCTCTGAGCCATCTCTCCAGCCCTACATTAATTTTTATTGAGGTATTTTTTAAAAACAATTTTAGATTTACTTATTATTTTATGTGTATGAGTATTTTGCCTGCATGTATGTATGTGTACCATGTGTATGCATGGTGCCTGAGAAAGTTAGAAGAGGATATCAGATCCTTTGTAACTGGGTCATTGTGAGCCAGTGTGGTGTGCTGGGAGTCAAACCTGGGTCCTCTGTAAAAGCAATAAGTGCTCCTAACTGCTGAGCCAACTCTCCAACCCTGAGGGTTTTTTTTTTTAATTTATTAATTTATTTATTTATTTTTGGTCTCAGTGTGTAGCTCTCTCTGTCCTAGAACTCACTCTGTAGTATCTGCCTGCCTCTGCCTTCCCAATGCTAGGATTAAAAGTGAAATAAAATTTTGGAGGGCTTGAAGGACGGCTCAGTGGTTAAGGGCATTTCTTTGTCTTCCGGAAGTCCTGAGTTTGGATTCTAGTGTCCGCATCCTTGTCTTTTTCAGGTACTCACCTATATGTGGCATGTAGACAGATAAACACACAGAAATAAATCTAAAGATACATAAAAATTTGCAGTTTGTAATATTGTTGAGTTGGAAAATTGAGACCCCCCTAGCCAAACTTGGCTTTTGTACAACGTATGAGCTATGAATACATTTTGTGTTTTTTTTTTTTTTTTTTTTTTTTTCCCTGAGACAGGGTTTCTCTGTGTAGCTTTGGAACCTGTCCTGGAACTCTATCTGTAGACCAGGCTGGCTTCTGCCTCCTGAGTGCTGGGACTAAAAACGTGCACCACCACCACCTGGCCATTTTGTGTATTTGTAATTATTGAAGAAAATGAAAAGGAAGTGTATTTTGTGATATGTCAAACTGTATTACGTTGGCACACCAGCCATTGTTTGTTTAGATGTGTGGCGCTGTGAGTGGTTTGAGCAGTGCTGCAGTTTAGTACTGTCAGCCCCACTGCTGCCTAGGGTACCACTTACCGCTGTGTGCTGTGACACTTCCCGAGTGCCACATCCCGTTCCAGGACAAGACAAATGGCAAGGAGGTTTTCAGGAGCAAAGCACTTACAGTTCACAAACCCAGGCTTCAGTTGCAGCATTGTTTTTCAGGCTTTGATGCAAGTTCAAGGAAATTTCCACATTTCATAGTCCATCTAACTCTATAGTTGATTTTCTCCCAGATCTCTAACTGGAACTGATGAATCTGCAGTGTAGTCATATCAGGAGTGAAAAAAAGATGCCAAGGAAAGAGTCTAATACAATACAGCTCTATAGATGCCTTCCAAGTCATGGATTTTCCCAATTAAAATCATGTTTGTAGGGCTGGTGAGATGTCTCATTGCATAAAGGCCCTTGCCACTAAGCCTGTCAGCCTGAGGTCAATTCCTGGGACCTGCATGCTGGAAGGAGAGAACCAACTTTTGAGGCTTGACCTCTGACCTCCATGCATGTGCTGTGCCACAGTCATGCTCCCCCTCCCAAAGAAATAAAGATAATTAAAAAAAAAAAAAACATATTGTGCAGCTAGATGTGCTGGCACACACTTTTAATCCTGATACTAGGGAGGCAGAGAAAGGAGGAGCTCTGAGTTTGAGGCCAGCCTGGTCTACATAGCGACTACATAGAGAGACCCTGTCTCAAAGAAAAAAAAAAGGGGGGGGGGCATGGTGTGTGTGTGTGTGTGTGGGTGTGTGGGTTTATCAGTATTTGACAATAGAGATTGCTACAAAAAAAAATCTTAAGAGGCAATGTGAAATCTCATTGCAGATCAGCAGTGATGGATAAGCATTTACAGCTGATCTTCCAATAGAAAACACTAACTTTGAACCCCAAGTTAGTAAAATTTGATCCCTTCAGGAGAATTCTGTTTGTTTGTTTGTTTATTTGTTTGTTTGTTTGTTTGTTTGAGGCAGGATTTCTCTCAGTAATCCTGGCTGTCCTAGAACTCCATCTGTAGATCAGGCTGGCCTTAAACTCAGAGATCCATCTACCTCAGGAATACACCACCACCTCCCGGCAAATTCTATTTCCTTTTTTTTTTTTCTGAGACAGGGTTTCTCTGTGTAGCCCTGGTTTCCTGGAACTCAAAATATAGACCAGACGGGCCTCAGACTCACAGAGATCCACCTGCCTCTGCCTCCTGAGTGCTGGGATTAAAGGTGTGTGCCACCACTACCCAGTGAATTCTATTTTCTTTTTGTGACTAAATTACAAAATTGTACTCACTTGTTACTACATTAACATTTTAAATGTTGTCAGTAAAAAGGGAATTCATGCTATGTAAAAAACCACATGTTATCTGTGATTTTGCCTATTTGGCTCCAAAGTTTAAAATATTTCCTATGTTGTCTTGACAGAAAAATAATTAGTCTTGAGTTATCTCTTAATCTGACCATGGTTTCTCATTTTTATTCTTAATTTATGATTGCTTAAGTTTTTTAAAGTTATCTTTAACCTGGTGTTTCCTAGACAGGGTTTCTCTGTGTAGCCCTGGTTGTCCTGGAACTCACCATAGATTACTGGGGTTGAAGATGTATGCCACTACCACCTTAGTTTATTCTGAATTCTTTAACTGTTGCTCTGTTCTTAGGCCTATTATTAGTTCTGCTAATCTGCTGATTCCCTGCCCTTCCCTCAGTCACTGACTAAAGCCATCTCCTTTTCAGTTCTCAGGTGTATCTAATAAATAAAATACCATACAAAATTTTCAACTTTTAGACTATATATTGTTTTATATGTGTATAAGCTTCAAGTCTAAGCTTTACTAGAATTTTTTTTTTTTGAGAGCTTGCCTCAAAAAATGTAATAATAGTACTGTGCCCATGACTTTATTCACAGCACTCAGGAGGCAGAGGTAGGTGGATCTCTGTGAGTTCAAGGCCAGCCTGGTCTACAGAGTGAGTACCAGGACAACCAGGGCTATGTAGAGAGATCCTGTCTCAATAAAACAAAACAACAAAAAAAGAATTTTTCTTTTGGGGGGGCCAGAGAGATAGCTAAGAGGTTAAGAGTGTGCTACTCTTGCAGAGGACCTGAGTTCAGTGCCTAGCACTCACATGAAGTGTTTTATTTACAACTGCCTATAACTGTAGCTCCAGGGGGACCCGACACCTCTGGCCTCTAAGAGCGCCCACACTCAAGTGCATATACTCATACACAGGCAAATACACACAATTAAAAATAAAAAAATCAAAAATTTTTTAAAACTTTTTTTTGGACCCCCCCCCCTTATTTGTGTATACATACACAAGTGTGTGTGTCTGCATGTGTATGCGTGTGGGTGAGTATAGAGGTCAGAGGATAACATTTGGGAGTTGGTTCTCTTCTTTCCGCCATGTTAGTCCTGATGATCTAACTCAGGTCATTGGGCTAATAGGCAGGCTAAGCCATTTTGCGAGCTCCAAATTCTGCAATGCAGTTTCATATTACAATCACAACTGTTACCATTACCATTTTGCTCTGGGTGATCGTAGGAATGACATTATAAATTAATGAATATGCTTTTTCATCCTGCTTCTTGTTCTGTGGTTCAAATGGGTTCATAAGACTCTACTTCTAGGAACTATATGACAGAGCTGTACTGAAAAATGACCTTAAGGAGATTATTGCAGTTTGTATTGAATATGACATACTCTTCCTGAGAGAGGGTATATGAATGAATCTACCTCCAAGTTTAAATAAACTTCAGTAATCTTCCTCCAGGTTTGATGGTACACACCTTTAATCCCAGCTCTGGAGGCAGAGGCAGGTGGATCTCTGAGTTCAAAGCCATAGGTTCAGTCCTCTGTACTTAAAAAAATGTAAATGGCTTGACTTTAGTTCATTTCTTTGTGTTACTAGTTTTTGATGTTAAATAAAAATTATCAGAAGCTTTCTCAGTATTATTTGTGAAAATTGTGTTTTAAATTATTTTGTTTCTTTTCTTGCTGTTGTATAGATGAAACCAGCTTGTATAAAAGCCCTCACTCGTATATTTAAAATATCTGATCAAGATAATGATGGCACTCTGAATGATGCTGAACTCAACTTCTTTCAGGTAACTGTCTTGAGTTTCAGATTAACAGTATGCCACTAAGCAACCTGTTCTCTTATCTGTAAAACTACTACATCCAACTATTAAATCTTAAAATATGAAAAGCCTATTATGCCTAGGAACTGAGACTTTTTGATAGTTTGAGGTTGTGGTATTCAGTGGGTGTATGAAGAATGACAAACTCTAAATCACTGTGATTTCTGAGTTTTATATTATGTGACCACACAAAGACTTTGTTTCTGAAACAGAGTGAGAAGTGCTGCAGGTTTCTTTCTTGACATACATAATTTTCTTTCTTTCATAACATACTTCACTTAAATAATAGGAAATAGAGACGACATTTACTTGTTTCTTTTGGTTGTAGCACTTTGATTTTGTAGATTAACACTGTTTTATATTATTTGTGGATTTATATTCTGTTTTGTTCTTAAATTTATTTTATTTTATGTTTTTGCTAGAGAATTTGTTTCAACACTCCTTTAGCTCCTCAAGCTCTGGAAGATGTCAAGAATGTGGTTAGAAAACACTTAAGTGACGGTGTGGCTGACAGTGGGTTGACGCTGAGAGGTAGGGAATGGGTTCTTCATCTTTTTCTCCTCAGGTGCTGGGTGTTAACCGAGGGCCTTACTCATTAATCATATTTCTAGCCCATTTCCCAACCTTCTAAATTTAATATTTCAAATAGCATTATTTATACATTAAGGAAACGTTAGTATTGGTGGGAGATTATTATCTACTGTCAATGTAAATTAAAGGCAGGGAAATTGGTTAGATCAGATATGCAGACAGTCATATGAGGGAAAGATATACATGTAACAAACATCTTAGTACTCTTAAACCATCTTTAGGCAAAAATTACTTCTAGGGACTGGGTGTATAAGTCAAATTTACCAATTATAGTGTTCCTTGTTGAGTATATTGCTGAGTTATGGTTTAATAAATGGTGAAGTAAAACCCAGACTTTTCCGTTATAGAAGTAAGTGAGGGGACTGGTACACCATTCTCATTTGTTTTCATCATGTAGCTCTGGCTGTCATTGTGCTCCTTGAGATGTAACTGTCCCTTTTGTCCACTGCTTGCTCTTGCAGAGCTGCGTGTTTATGAGAAATGAGTCTGAAATGAGCTTTCAGACACACGGGACCTCTTGTTCCTCAGTGTGAAACTAGTACAGGAGTTCTCACAAATCCAGCTCACGTTGTATGCTTTCCTCCCTGCCACAGTTAACTCTTTACACCAACTGTATTTACTGATTTACTTTATTTCAGGTTTTCTCTTTTTACATACACTTTTTATCCAGAGAGGGAGGCATGAGACTACTTGGACTGTACTGCGACGATTTGGTTATGATGATGATCTGGATCTGACGCCTGAGTATTTATTCCCCCTGTATGTACCTCAGCTTTCTAATTTATTTCGCTTGCCAAGTATCTTTAAGTTTTGTTTAATTTATGCATAGTTTTTAAGTGCTTTGGGATTAATTAGAATTATAGGCAGTTTCTCAACTTTAGTACCCTGAACATTTTGGACTAGAGAGTTTTTTGAGTCCCTCTATTATGTAGCTCTGACTGTCCTGGAACTCACTCTGTAGACCAGGTTAGCCTAGAACTCAGAGCCTGACTCTGCCTCTGTCTCCCAAGTGCTGAGATTAAAGGCATGTGCCACCACGCCCGCAGAAAATTCTTGATTGTGGATATTGTCCTGTCCTCTCCACTCTAGGATGGTGAGCAGAACCTTAAATGACAGTAGCACCTCTTCTTCCAGTTGTGACAGGCAGAATGTCCTCTCATAAGCAAAATCACCCACAGTTGAGAGCCAGTACTTAATATAGCACGACATAATGAGCACTTTTCTTTTTGGTTTTTTGAGACAGTGTTTCTCTGTGTAACAGCTCTGGCTGTTTTGTAGACCAGCTTGCTTTGTAGAGCAGACTGGCCTTGAACTCACGGAGATCCACCTGCCTCTACCTCCCAAATGCTGGAGTTAAAGGAGTGCACCACCACCACCTGGCTACTTTTCTTTATCTATTTATTCACTTATTTGAACCTTTTGTTGTTGTTGTTGTTTTAAGATGGGTTCACACTGTGTAGACCAGGCTGGCCTTTAACTCATAGAGATCTGCCTGCCTTTGCTTTTCAACTGTTGGGATTACAGAGTTGTGCCACCATACTCAACCTTACACATCTTTAAAAAAGAGAACAGAGGGAAAAAAGATACTGGGTAATCATAGTTTTAGAGTCAAAAGATGAGAAAAATTAAACATTTTCCCCCTCCTTTATTATTTCTTCTTCGCTTCTATAGCTTGTTTTTAGTTCACATTAAGTATTTTTTCCTAAACAACTGATGTATGTGTAGTTATTTTCCTTTGATAATACTGTTTGAATCTTATGTATTTAAATGTGGGTTCAGTGATACCCTCCCAGAAGAGACTGCCTGGTCTTGGGTGCCTCTTCTCTCTTTTTGGGAATTATGGTCTGTCATAATTGGGTCTTGACATCTTCTGGCCTCTCTTTCTTACATTTTAGTCATATATTACCTTCAAGGTGACATTTCTCTGTTTAAGAATTGCACCTCCAGCCAGGCGGTGGTGGCACACACCTTTAATCCCAGCACTTGGGAGGCAGAGTCAGGAGGATCTCTGTGAGTTCGAGGCCAGCCTGGTCTACAGAGTGAGTTCCAGGACAGCCAGGGCTGTTACACAGAGAAACCCTGTCTCAAAAAATCAAAAACAAAAACAAACAAAAAAGGGGTAATAATTGGGGGCTGGAGTGAAGGTTTTTCAGGTAAGAGCACTGACTGCTTTTCCAGAGGGTCCTGGTTTGAGTCCTAGCACCCACATGGTGGCTCACAACCATCTGCTCTAATTCCAGGTCCAGGGGATCTGATGCCTCTTTTAACCTCTCTGGGCACCAGGCATACACATGGTGCCTAGACATACATGAAGGCAAACTATCAATTCAGATAAAAAAGCTGTTGGGTGTGGTAACATGAGCACCTATGACCCCAGGGCTAGGGTCGGTGAGGTGGAGGGAGGAGTGTGGCAGGGCTTGCTGGCTGCCAGAGTTGCTCCAGGTTCAGTCAGAAACCGTGTCTCAAAAGAATGGAACTCACTCTGTAGACCAGGCTGGCCTCGAGCTCACAGGATCCACCTGCCTCTGCCTCCCAAATTCTGGGAGTAAAGATGTGCGCCACCACTGCCTGGCTTATTACTCTCTTAAGAAGTGGCTTTTCAGGGCTGGAGAGATGGCTCAGGGATTAAGAACTGCTGCTGTTCCTGCAGAGAACCTGAGTTCAGTTCCCAGCAGTTACATTAGGTGGCTCATAATTGCCTGTAACTCCTACTCCATAGAATCCTAACATTCTCTTCTGGCCTCTACAGGTTCCTGCATTCATGTGCACATACCCACATACAGACACACACCTTGTCCTGTAAAGGCCCTTTGTGGTTCACTTCTCACTTGAACATGATTCCTTAGAATTAAGGAGCTGAAAGTATAACAAAGCCAAAAAAATAACTAATAGTGCAGAAGAGGGGACCTCTGATGCACTGTTAATGGCAGCACAAATGAGTACATCATTGTGGAAATAACAAGGAGGTTCTTCAGAAACCTGAGTAAAGTTTTGTATGACCCAGTGTTCCCACCACTGATGTGTCATATATAACGGAAATGGAATCATCATTTCCTTGGTTACTGCAACACTGATCATTAGAGCCACAACACAGTAACTTGTGGGTGAATAAACAGTCCTTTTTTTTTCCCCCTAAAGATTTATTTATTTATTATGTATACAGTGTTCTGTCTGCACGTATCTCTGCAGGCCAGAAGAGGGCCCCAGATTTTATTACAGATGGTTGTAAGCCACCATGTGGTTGCTGGGAATTGAACTCAGGACCATTGGAAGGGCAAGCAGTGCTCTTAACCTCTGAGCCATCTCTCCAGCCCCGATTAAACAGTTCTTTAAAAGTATGGCTGGGTCGGGCTGGAAAGACGGCTCAGAGGTTAAGAGCACCGACTGCTCTTCCAGAGGTCCTGAGTTCAATCCCAGCAACCACATCGTGGCTCACAACCATCTGTAATGAGATCTGGCGCCCTTTTCTGTATACATAATAAATAAATAAATCTTAAAAAAAAAAAAAGTATGGCTGGGTAGCTCAGCAAATACAGGTGCTTCTCATGAAAGCTTGCTTAGTGAGTTCAAACCTCAGAAGCCACATAAAGTTGAAAGGATAGAACTGATTTCACAAAATTGCCTTCTGACCTCCACCACCCACACTCAACATACACACACAGTAATAATAAATAACTAAAGTGCTATATGAATATAATTCCTTAATGGAATGTTTATTTGGACATAAAAAAGGATGAAAAAATTATTTATTTACTTATTTATTGGTTTTTCAGGACAGGGTTTCTCTGTGCATAGCCCTGGCTGTCCTGAAATTCACTCTGTAGACCAAGCTGGACTTGAACTCACTGAGATCCACCTGCCTCTTTCTCCTGAGTGCTGGGTTTAAAGGCATGTGCCGCCGCCACCGCCACCGCCACCACCACCACCACCGGGTGATTAAATATTTTTTAAAAGACTTTTTTTCCATGCTTGCTTCGGCAGCACACAGACTAAAATTGGAACGATACAGAGAAGGTTAGCATGGCCCTGCACAAGGATGACATGCAAATTCGTGAAGCGTTCCATATTTTAAAAAAAAAGATTTTTTTTTCATGTGTATGAATGTTTGCATGTATATAATAAGTACATCACGATTATGCCTGGTGTCCATGGAGGGCAGAGGTGAGTGTTGAATCCCTTGAAACTGGAGTTTTAGACAGTTGTGTTCAGCCACGTAGGTGTTGGGAATGGAACCTAGGTCATATATAAGAACAGCCATTATTCTAAACTGTTTTTTTGTTTGTTTGTTTGGTTGGTTGGTTGGTTGGTTTGGGTTTGTTTTTTTTCCCCCCGAGACAGGGTTTCTCTGTGTAGCTTTGCGCCTTTCCTGGAACTCACTCTATAGGCCAGGCTGGCCTGAACCCACAGAGATCGCCTGCCTCTGCCTCCCAAGTGCTGGGATTAAAGGCGTGCACCACCACCACCCAGCTATTGTTCTTAACTGTTGACCCATTTCTCTAACCCTAAAAGGATGGATGGCATCTTGTTATCTGTGGCACGGTGAACAAAACTCAGGGGTACTAAGTTCAGTGAAATAGGCAGACACGGAAGATAGATGTATGTCCTTACTCATTTGTAGTTGCTTAATTATTTGATCATGAAGTGAGAGGAGAAGAAAATGAATAGACAGAAGTTTCTAATGAGCATCAACATGTAGTGCTATGAGAAAGAAATTCTGATGCCTATATAGCATGGTAGTTAACTATAGTTTGTAATAATTATACATTTCAAAATCACTGGAGAAAAGATGTCTAAAGGGGCTAACACTGTAGACAAGATAGTGTGTGAGAAGATAGAAGTGTTAATTACTATGGTTTTATCATTATATATTCTATACAGGTAAGATTTTTTAATTTTTTTTCCTCACTATGTAGCCCTTACTGGCCTAGAACTCACTAGGTAGACCAGGCTAGCCTTGAATTCAAGCGATCTACCTGTCTTCTTCCTCAGTGCTGGTCTTAAAGGTGTGCGCCATTACACTTAGCATGAGATATGAATTCATAATACTGTATTCTATAAATAAACACAAATGTTCCATGCCAGTTTTCTTTTTTTTTTTTTTTTTTGGTTTTTCGAGACAGGGTTTCTCTGTGTAGCTTTGCGCCTCTCCTGGAGCTCACTTGGTAGCCCAGGCTGGCCTCGAACTCACAGAGATCCGCTTGGCTCTGCCTCCCGAGTGCTGGGATTAAAGGCGTGCGCCACCAACGCCCGGCTCCATGCCAGTTTTCTTAGTCAGGGTTTCAATTTGCTGTGATGAGACCCTGTGTCCAAAGCAACAGTTCATCTTCAATGGAAGTCAGGACATGAACTCAAGAATGTCACGATCCTGGAGGCAGGAGCTGATGGAGAGGCCATGGAGGAGTGCTACTTACTGACTTGTTCCCCGTGGCTTGCTCAGCCTGCTTTCTTATAGAACCCAGGACCACCAGCCCAGGAGTGGCCCCACCCACGATGGACTGGGCCTTCCCCCATCAATCACTAATTAAGAAAATTCCCTACAGTCTTGCCTACACCTGATCTTATGGAAGCATTTTCTCAATTAAGGCTCCCTCATCTCCAATAACTCCATTGTGTCAAGTTGTCGTAAACCAGCCAGCACACCTGAAAATAAAAATTAGTTAGGCTTGGTGGTACACTCCTTTCATCCCAGCACTTGGGAGTCTGAGACAGTATTCAGAATGAAAGGAAAAGTATCAGCTCAGCACCCCCACGACCAAGTTTTCACACAAAGATTTATTTGCCCCCTTGGGAAAAAGGGCAGAGATAAGAGACAAAGACAGGAGATGGAGGAAGACGGGAAGGGGAAGAGAAGGGAAAAGGGGCTAGGGTATTTTTCCCAGAGGACAAAGAACTGCCTCTGGATAGAGGAGGCAGACATGGCACATAGGAAAATGGCAGTTTATAAAGGTGGAGGGGGGAACCCATGTTAGGATGGAGTATCTAATTTAATTGGGCATGCTAATGAGGTGAGCCAAATGGGGCTTCGGATTGCTGGACTTAAATACTTCGATAGCTGGACCTTGGTAGTCGGCCTTAGGAGGAGGAAGTGGAGGATAGAAGGACCTTGGTGGCTAGCTTCAGGAATGTAATCTAATGGTTTTGAGTGAGGCAGAGGGAATGGGGGAGAAGGGCAAGGCCTGCCAGATGCTGGAGTGAGCTAGTGTTCCTTCACAGAGCCCACAGTCATTTTGATCTGTGTAGTTCCAGGCCAGCCTTGTCTTAGTTATGACATCCTGTCTCAAAAACAAATGAACAAATTTAAAAGTCCAAAGCAGTAAATAAACAAAAATAATTTTTAAAAATTCTAAAGTAGGAAGGATGTTTTGTTTTTGTCTTTCTAGCACCTAACTCATTGATTGCATTTGACATTTGTTAAATACTGTTATTATTTCAACTCGTTACAATGTTGCCATTAATATCAAGCCCATAGTTGTGACTTGCACCATTGAATATAATTTTTTTTCTTTGTTTTGGTTTGGTTTTTTGAGACAGGGTTTCTCTGTGTAGCCTTGGCTGTCATGGAACTCACTCTGTAGTTCAGGCTTGCCTTGAACTCAGAGATCCACCTGCCTCTGCCTCCTGAGTACTGGGATTAAAGGAATGGATCACCACTGCCTTGCATGAGAATTTATATATTTTTTTTAAGATTTATTTGTTCATGTATTTTTTGATATGAGTGCTTTGTTTTCATTCATACCAGAAGAGGGAATCAGATCCCATTACAGATGGTTGAGAGCCACTATGTGGTTGCTGGGAATTGAACTCAGGACCTCTGGAAGAGCAGTCAAGTGCTTTTAACTGCTTAGCCACCTCTCCAGCCCTGAGCATACTTTTATAAATATATAAATATATAATCTACATGCCTGGCAATGGTGGCGCATGCCTTTAAACCCAGGACTCGGGAGGCAGAGGCAGGTAGATCTCTGTGAGTTCAAGGCCAGCCTGGTCTATAAATCGAGTCCCAGGACAGCCAGGGCTGTTACACAGAGAAACTCTGTCTTGGAAAAATAAAAAAATTATGTGTGTGTGTGTGTGTGTGTGTGTGTGTGTGTGTGTGTAAAATCTACTACTAAAAAATGAAAAATTCATGAAGACTTAGAACTAGAAAACCTTTATGTTCGTTACCAAACTCAGTCCTTCCTCATCTCCTAATACTGACCATTTCTTGTTCTTCTTTCTGCATATTATATTGTACCCACCTGTACATTTGTTTATATATAATAGGGTAAGAATTCAATAATGAAAGTATAAAATCTGCCAGTCATAGTGACACACGCCTTTAATTCCAGTGTTTGGGAGGCAGAGGCAAGTTTATCTCTGTGAGTTCAAGGCCAGCCTGGTCTATAAGAGCTAGTTCCAGGACAGCCAGGGCTACACGAAGGAAACAAACAACAACAAAAACAACTGTCTTTTTATCTGTGTGCTGGGCATGGAGCTGAGGTTCTTTTTTTTTTTTTTTTTTTTTGGACAAGCATTTACTGACTGAGATATCTCCCCCAGCCCTACCTTTAATAGTCATTTATTTGTGTGTGTGTCATATGTGTGCATTTAGCTTATATGTGTGTATATGTTTATGTATGATGGCAGGTGTGTGCCATGCTATGTGTTTGGAGATCAGGGAACAACTTTAGGTTGGTGTTTGCCATCTACTTTTTTTTTAATTAAAATATATTTTTTGGCTTTTTAGTACATTTATTTATTTAGTTGGTTGGTTGGTTAGTTAGTTAGGGTGAGCAGGGGATTACAGATCTTTTGGCTCCTGTTTTGTTGTCGTTGTTGTTGTTTTCTTTTTTGTTGGTTTGTGGTTTTTTGTTTTTTTGAGACAGGGTTTCTTTGTGTAGCTTTGGAGCCTCCTGGATCTCACTCTGTAGACCAGACTGGCCTCAAACTCACAGAGATCCGCCTCCCTCTGCCTCCAGAGTGCTAGGATCAAAGGTGTGTGCCACCACCGCCTGGCTATTGTTTTCAAAACAGGATTTCTCTGTAGCTCTGGCTGTCCTGGAACTCGCTCTGTAGACCAGGCTGGCCTCAAACTCAGAGGTTCACCTGCCTCTGTATCCTGAGTACTGGGACCAAAGACGATCACTACCTGGTTGGCCCCTGTTTTTTTTAAACATGGATATCATGGATTCAGATTTCGGTTGTCAGGCTTGCTCAGCAAGTGTTTTTTAGCTGCTAAGTCAACTCCTGGCTCCTTTTTAAATTTTCTTTTGTTGGGGGCTGGAGAGATGGCTCAGCTGACTGTTCTTCCAGAGGCCTGGGGTTCAATTCCCGGCACACCGTGTGGCAGCTAACAACTGTCTGTCTGTAACTCCAGGATCTGACACACCCTCACATAGTCATACATGTAGGCAAAACACCAATATACACAAAATAAGAATAAATATGTTATTTTAAAAACGTTTTTTCTTTTGTTTTTTGAGACTGGGTCTGATGTTGTACAGGCTCGCTGAAGATTCCCTTGAGTGCTTGATCTTCCTGCCTCCACCTCTTGAGTGCTTGGATTATAGCTATATGCTATCACCCCAGTTTATGTTGTTCTGGGAATCAATCTGAGGGCTCTGTGCATAGATAAGCACTACCAGTTGAGCCACATTCCATCCTGTAATCAGAATTTGTAAAGTTGTTATTTCAACCTGCCCTATTTAGGAAAAATATGTATATGTCTCTTTGGAATGAACATTATTAATAATTCTTCTGAGGAATGCCGTAACGACCCCAGACTTTTCCCTGAGAATATCTATATGACTTTGGAGATTTCTTTGTTCATGCTATTATCCCACAAAAATACTAATTTCAATCTTTTTATTTATCTCTCAGATTAAATTTTAATATTTGAGTAATGATTTATTCTTAAATTTTTTTTCATCAACAGGCTAAAAATACCTCCTGATTGTACTACTGAATTAAATCATCATGCATATTTGTTTCTCCAAAGCACCTTTGACAAACATGATTTGGTAAGCCTTTGCCTGCAGTTTTCCAAAGTACGTAGTCAAATATTTTTATATGGGTGACTTTCCTTTATTCTTTGAGCTGCCCAGTGTTTATGATATGTCATCCAAACTTTAAGCTTTTTAATTCAGTGATTTTATTTTATTTTATTTTTTTAGAATGAAAAAGTCTAGTTTTCCAGTAGACTGTTTCATAATGTGAGGAAATGTCTTTTTTGTTTGATTGATTGTTTTTTCGAGACAGGGTTTCTCTGTATAACAGCCTTGACTCTCCTGGAACTCACTCTGAAGACCAAGCTGGCCTTGAACTCACAAAGATCTGCCTGCCTCTGCCTCTTGAGTGCTGCGATTAAAAGTGTGCAACACCACTGCCCAGCTCAAGGAACTACCTTGATAAAATATATAAAAGTTCTTATTTTAGGTTAGATGGTCGTAGCACACACTTTTAATCCCAGCACTGTCTCGAAAAACAAACAAAAACACAAAAAAGTTCTTATTTTATTTTGAGACAATTTTTCTGTGCATCCCTGGCTGTTCTGGAACTCATTCTGTAGACCAGGCTGGCCTTGAACTCACAAAGATCCGCTTGCCTCTGCCTCCCAAGTGCTGGGATTGAAGGTGTGTTATACCACGCCTGGCAAACGTTCTCAAAGTATAGCTTTACTAGACTAGGTAGCTTGTTTGGAGATTTTTCTCTCGGAATCTGAATGTTATGTTACTTCCTTATGTGTCTTCAGGACAGAGACTGTGCTTTGTCACCTGATGAACTTAAAGATTTATTCAAAGTTTTCCCTTACATACCTTGGGGACCAGATGTAAATAACACAGTCTGCACAAATGAAAGAGGCTGGATAACCTACCAGGGATTCCTTTCCCAGTGGACGTGAGTATTGAGCTCACCTCTCTGCTCTAGAGTCACAATTCCTTTTCCATTAGGGTGGTGTTGACTTGTCATTTTGTGTGTGGTTAAGTTTGAGAAATCCTTCCTTCCTAATTTCCTCTAAGCAGCATGTCTCTGAGATGATGAACCGTGGAGGTTTCGTAAGGTTTTCAAGAAGGGGCTATTTTCTTCCATGATGTTGTCGGAAATAATAGCATTATATCGAAATGAAACTAAATTTTGTACTTTTTGTTTGATAAGAAAATTGGAGCTGCTGTTACTATTTCAGCAAATGGGGAGAAGCACTGGAGTTGGCATTCTGTGTTTTAAATGATTTTTAATTAATTCTCTATAAAACTTAATGAGGATATGTTAAAATCTACTCAGAGCATGGTTGGCATTGTGCCAAGAGCATTAGGGAATTCTCTGCTCCTATAAGATGTCATCATTACTTTAGCATTGCTGAGAAAAACTTCTTTCTATAGAGGAGGTAGATGTGTTGAGGAAAACCAGACTCCACCTCAAGGAAGGGCACCTGAGGCAGACTTTATAACATCCTCTCTCTCTCTCTTTCCCTCTTCTCTGCACCACCCCCTGTCTCTTTGTCTCTCTCCCTCCCTCCCTCCCTTCCCCTCTCCCTCTCTCCCACCTTCCTCCCACTGCCTCCCTTTTGTACTTTTTTTCTTAGTTGCAAGCCTAGCCTTTAACAGCTGAGCCATCTCTCCAGCCCTATCTCCTTTTCCAAGTCCAGGTCTTACCTATCCTAAGCTGGCCTGGAACTTACTATGTAGCTGAGATTGACCCTGAATTCAATCCTCCTGCCTTTACCTCATAAATAACTGGGATTTCATGCTCGTTTTATGTGCTGCTAGGGATCAAACTAAGGATTCTACCAACTGAGCTACATCCCAAACTTCCATCCCCCAAGTACATAAGAAGGACCAATTTCGGGTACTCTCAGGAGGTATTTTTTACTTTTCTGTCAAGCCTTTTCATATCTGCTTAGTTTTTGTCTGGTCAGTGTATGCAGGACATTATGTTAGCCTGGGAAGCAGATCTATTATCCGTCTATCTATCCGTGCTATAGGTTATACCAGCCTCTGTCTGCGCAGCAGCTCATTGCACAGGCTTGCTTTCTCTGGCAGGTGGAATAGAGGAATTCACCCTTATCCCGTATTTTCCTACAGTTTTACTACAGGAATGGCAGTGTAGGAAAAGTTATGGTTGGAGAGGCTAGGGACATAGCTCAGTTGGTAAAGTGCCTAGAAGGACCTGAGTTTTATTTAAAGAACCCATGTAAAACAGTACAGATAGGGCATGTCCTTTTCTTCCACTCAGGGAAGGTGGAGGCAGGCAGACGATTCCTGAACCTCACTGGCCTTCAGCTTAGTTTTCTTGTGGAGTTCCAGACTAGTGAAAGACTGTTTCAAAAGATAAGGTGGACAGCTCCCGAGGAACAGTACCAAAGATTGTCCTCTGGCTTGCAAACGTGCACTTTTACACTAATGTACATACATACCCATGCACACAGAGTCATAGTTGGACACATAAGATAGTAGAGCAGCCTGACAAGTATTATCTGAAACCTAACAGTGGGTAATTTTTTTTGAGTTATTGGAATTTTTTTATGAATGTTCATTTAGGACATAAGCTTTGTAAACTTCCTGGTTTTAGGCTCACAACCTACTTAGATGTACAGCGTTGCCTGGAGTATTTGGGCTATCTAGGCTATTCCATACTGACGGAACAAGAGTCTCAAGCTTCAGCCATTACAGGTAAGCATATATGGATGCCATTCAGCTCATAACTATGATTTTTTTTTTTAACTCCAGTTTAGGGGGAAGGGAGTGTAGCTCAGTTGGTAGAGTGCTTGCCTAGTGTGCATGAGGGTCTTATCCCTAGAACTGCATAAACTGGGAATGGTGGTGCATACCTGTAATACCAGCACAAGTTCAAGGTCATTGTCAGCTACAAATCCAGTTTAAGGATAGCTTATGCTAAATGAGACCCCTCTCTCAATACAAAAACAGGGACCTGGGCAGATGGCTCAGTGGTAAAGAGCTCTGACTTTTCTTGCAGAGGACCCTTATTGGGTCCTCAGCACCCCCAAGGTGCCTCACAGCCCTCTGTAACTGTTCCTGGGGATCCAGCATTCTCTTCTGACCTCCATGGACACCAGGCACACACATACAAATATGCAGGCAAAGCACTCATTACACATAAATAATTTTTTTAGCCCTTGGGGACTTATAAGACCTCACCCCTCTCTAAGGATGTGTAGGTAGTTAATAGTTGCTGAGGGAAGAAGACATTTTCTTCAGTGGTGTAGCCACTGGTAAGTGGTGAGATGCCAATCCCTGTAAATAACCCCTCGTGTTCTGTAAGCAACACTAATGAGTCATGAAAAAAAACCAAAAACAAAAACGTGAAAATGGGACTGGAGAGATGGCTCAGTGGTTGAGAGAACTGACTACTATTCTAGAGGACCTGACTTCAATTCCCAGCACCTACATGGCAGCTCACAACTGTCTGTAATTCTAATTCCAGGGGACCCAACACCCTCACACAGACATACATGCAGGCAAAACACCAATGCACATGAAATAAAAATCAATTAAACAAAAAAACATGATAGACTGGTTGGAAAGGAGAAGGGTTAGCAGGAGTGGGGAAGAAATGAGAGGGTAATAGGAGGATGAATATCATCACAGTGCACTATAGACACGTGTGAAAATAAAACCCATTACTATGATAATTAATATATACTAAAGTAAGTGTTTAAAAGGGATTCAGAAATACGAACAAAGTTGTCAGGAGGCCGAAAAAGACAAAACAAATTCAAATATTACAAAGAGTGGAGATAAGCTCATCTTATTCTGTGTCTGTATTTGTTTTGCTCAAATTTGGCAATTTCTTTTATTATTTATCAAAGGGGATAGAGTACTTTTGCTTCTTTCTATTCAGTAGTGCTCCAGTGATAAAAATGGGGCGAGGTCATCCTCAGCGAGTAGAGAGCTGGATGCCAGTCTAGGTGACAAGGAATCCTGCCTCAAACTCTCTCTACACTACCATACCCCCAAAGAAAGAAATATGGTGCTTTATTGTACTGATTGTAGGGCTTGGGTTTGTTTTCTTTTGTTGTTGTTGTTGTTTTTTTGTCGAGACTAGGTTTCTCTGTGTACTCACTCTGTAGACCAGGGCCTCCGACTCAGAGATCTGGTGGGATTAAAGGCTTCCTCCTCCACCACCACCACCACCACCACCCAGCATTATATTTGTTTGTAAATCAAACATTTCTAAAAGGTGCACCAATACTTATTTTATAGATGGTTGAATAGAGGCTTAGTGAGTCTTAGTGGTACAAGTTTGTGTTTTTTGTTTTTCTTTTTAGTAACAAGAGATAAAAAGATTGACCTGCAGAAAAAACAGACTCAGAGAAATGTGTTCAGATGTAATGTAATTGGAGTGAAAGGCTGTGGGAAAAGCGGAGTTCTTCAGGCTCTCCTTGGAAGAAACCTAATGGTGAGGATTGTCAGAATATAATTTCTTCTAACAAATGTTTATAACAATAAGTTTACAAAAGTTTTTATGGACATTATCCTTTTTAGGTCATTATTAGAAGTCATGGTCTACTTATATTAGTGCTGTACAATCTAAACTGTAACAATAGGTACACCTAGGACTTAGAGTCTTAGGCTAGCCTTGGATACATAGCTAGTTCCAGGCCAGTTTGAGCTACTTAGTGAGAGTCTGTTTTAACAAACAAAGCAGCAGTAATCCTGTTGAAGATCTATCTTGCTTCACTGGTGTTAGCTGTCTTAGAAAATCAGAGATTCAATGACTGCACACATGAAAGCACCTAACAGAGCGTGGCATGAAGTTCATGTATCTAAGGAGTGATGATACTTAGTCCTGACTATTCCCTTGACTAAGAATACTGTTTACTTAGGGTTCTCATGTGAGACCAGAGTGTACTATGAGAATTGCCATCAGATGGCTCCAGAATCTATGCTCACTAATCCTGTTTACTTCCTCTTCAGCTACTGCTTGTACTTTATGCAAAATAAATTCACCTTTTGTCTAAGACCCTTAGAACTAAGAAATATAAAACCAATACCCCATTTTTACTGATAAATAGCAATACAGAGAGGGATGAATGTCTTTTTGTTTTTAATACACCCACACATGGACAAAGGTATGTGCTGATGAAATTACTTTAATATTTTATTATTAACTGAGATTTTTGGTTCTGTTTTTAGAGACAGAAGAAAATTCGTGATGATCATAAGTCCTATTATGCAATTAACACTGTCTATGTATATGGGCAAGAGAAATACTTGTTGGTAAGATCTTCTGGGATACAAAGACTTGAAGTATTGCGTACATGTTTAAATGGGTCTGAAACAAATTAGCTTTCATTTAATGGCTGTATGTAGAATGTATGTGATACTTTTCATTTTGATTTACTCATTGGAATGTTAATTCCATTGATTCTGTGTGGTGATTACATGGGTATAGATAAAGGGAAAACTATTTAGCACTTAATTGTATGTTAGCTACCCCATAATAAGAAACTCAGACAGGAGGCTGGAGAGATGGCTCAACAATTAAAGAGCACTGGCTGCTCTTCTAGAGGACCCGGGTTCAGTTCCCAGCACCTACAGCTAACAACTGTCTGTAACTCCAGGATCCAACATCCTCACACAGGCATACATACAGGCAAAATAGCAATAAAAATATATAAAAAAGTATATACATTTTTTAAGAAAGAAAGAAACTCAGAAGGAAAACAAAACAAAATCTTCCCTTTTTATCCTGCCATTCTGATTTTAGAAATCCACTGCTAGAGAGATGGCTCAGCACTTTAGACCACGTACTCCTCTTGCAGAGGATCCAAGTTTGATTCCCAGCACCTACATCTGGAAGTTCATGACCACCTGTAACTCCAGCTCTAGGGAGTCCAGTGCCCACTTCTGGTCTCTACGGGCACCCTCATGCACATGTACAAACATTCACACCCACTTCACCCCCCCCCCCCATATACACACAAATACATTAATCTTGTTTGTTTTTTGTTTCGTTTGGGTTCTTTTGATATGGAGTCTCATTTTGTATCCTTGGCTGGCCTGGAACTGGTTATGTAGACCAAGCTGGCCTCAAACTCACAGAGATCCACTTGCCTCTGCCTCCTGAGTGCTTTTTTTTTTTTTTAAATAAAGTTATTGTTGGTGAGATGGCATCAGTGCTTGCCACAAAACCTGATGGCCTAAATTTGATCCCTGGAATCCACATAAAGATGGAAGGAGAAAACCAACTTCACAGAGTTATTCTCTGACATGCTCACACATGCAATGTGTATGTACCTTCCATGCTAATAAATAAAAAACTAATTGCTTCAAAATATTAATTTTAAATTCTAATGTTATTGGCTAGAAATTAGTATGAAATCAATGCTGGTACTTGGTGGTTTATATATAATTGAATCAAGTTTATGTGTTTATCAGGGAGGAGTATAGAAAATTATATAAAGAGGAAAAAAACAGTGGTGAAATACAGTAGAAAGGCTATGTGCTTTCTTTGGGTGCTGTGGTTTCAGTTTCAGACTTGGTTCACAATAGACTGTGACGACACAGATTTCTAACCCAGTTAGATTCCTATGGGGGGCTTCTAGCAATATTTGAAAACATCCACAGTGGGGGCCATGCCTTTAATCCCAGCACGTGGGAGGCAGGGGCAGATGGACCTCTGAATTCAAAGCCAGCCTGGTCTACAGAGTGAGTTCCAGGACAGCCAGGGCTACACAGAAACCCTGTCTCGAAAAACCAAAAAGAAAAAAATATATATATATATATATACCCATACTTTGTTTTTGGAAATAGTTTCTCAGATAATCACATCGAACAAATATGAATTTTATGATGTTAGAATGTTTTACTCTTTCTGATAAGTGTTTTGTGAGTTTCTTATTAAATCTTGTTTGTCTCATATAGTGTTAAATATTAGTACTCAGGAGGCATTACTGACTATTAATATTCTTATGTTGTTCTTTTTAAATAATTTTCCATGTTTTGGGCTATGCATGCTTTCATAATGTTTTATTTGAAAATTGTCAAGTCATTTTTATATCAATATTATGATTCTTAGTTTCCTATTATCTTTTTCTTTTCACAAGCTGCACGATATCTCCGAGTCGGAATTTCTAACTGAGACTGAGATCATTTGTGATGTTGTGTGCCTGGTGTATGATGTCACTAATCCCAAATCCTTTGAATACTGTGCCAGGATTTTTAAGGTTCGTTCTTATGCCCATGACTAATTGTAACTTTATATATGGTTGTAAGGATCTGCAGTGTGGTGTTTCCTAGTCAGAAGAGTACAACAAAATAGACTGCAGAGGGCATTTTTTGTTGTTGTTTGGTTGGTTTTTTAAATATATACATCTATGTGCCCTATTCCTGAAAAATCCTCATTTCATTCTACACTAATAAAGTCCCAGTCATAGGTAGTAATGTTTTTATCTGTGTGTGACTTTGATGTGTATTCTAGAATGAGAACTTTTGCATTAATGGAAGTTCTTCTTGGCTGTTAGGAATGCAAGTATATATTGCCAGTTACCCAAAGAATAACAGCCAGAGTAAGAGAATAAACCACAGGTTTGCAAACGTATCATTCACTTTGAGAATATCAACAAGAGTCCACAGGAAGGAGAAAGCTATATGTGCAAAAGTATCCTAGTATTGTTTTTAATATCAAAAACTTTGGGAAAATCCAGATATCTAACAGTTGAAGAATGGTTTTCCAGAAAATACTTGTGAAATATTATGCAAACACTATAAACAATAGTCTTCATTCTACAGTGCAGAAATGATAGAACCTTGTATTTTTAAATGCTATGTGTAACATAACTGCAGCTATATAAATATAAATGTATGTGGTAAAAGTCTAGAGGCAATATAAAGAAAATGATAGTTTTCAGTATAGAAAATAGGTATACATTTGAACATGTTAAACATGACAGTGACTCTTGAGAATTAGGGTAGGTCTGTTTTGTTACCTGGATCATGCATGACAACAGGAGACTTGACCTTGTGCTACCAAACTTGCTTCTCACTTCCTTTTTTCCCTTTTGAATCATCGTTGCCTTGCCGGTCTGGGAAAGTGTTTTCATTTACATTTGGTTAAATAGTAATTTTTGAACTTGCCATCAATATTTGATTTCATTTCTTTTATTCCATAGCAACATTTTATGGACAGCAGAATTCCTTGCTTAATTGTAGCTGCAAAGTCAGACCTGCATGAAGTTAAACAAGAACATAGTATCTCACCTACCGATTTCTGCAGGAAACACAAAATGCCTCCACCTCAAGCCTTCACTTGCAACACTGCTGATGCACCCAGTAAGGATATCTTTGTTAAATTGACAACAATGGCCATGTACCCGTAAGTACTTGCTCGGTCTTCATTTTTATGTTGCATGGTTCACAGTAACATTGCATGCCATTAGCCATGGGGGATCTTTGTCACATAGCAATTGTTCAGCAACAGAAAGAAACTTTGTAATGAGAAGGAACAAATTTGAGCAACTGCGAGTTTGGTTTCAGTATCATAAATGATATAAACAGTGCTTCTAGAGGACTTGTATGTTTTTTGAGCAGGCTGTAGCTGTCCTAACAGGATAGTATAATAAAGCACAGCTACCACTCAGCATTGAACAGTAATCCTGCTATGACAAAATGGTGTTGACATCATGTTGCTTTATGCTTATAAGGTGTTTCCACATGAACACAATTTCATTTTTAAATTTTTCTGTTGCTTAATTGACCTTTGGTCTGTGAAGAATTCTAAAGTCTTTTGAGAATTTACATTGGACTTACATTTATGTTTGAAATCAGGATTTGTCTTTTTTAAAGTGCTGTAAAAAGTTATAAATGGAATGTCCACGATATAAATATTTTGCATTATTATAGCCACACATTTTATGTACATTTATTATATCTATACATGCATATGTACAAGCATATAACTATGGTTATCTTCATCGTTCACTAACTGCCTTAAAATTGCATGATCTTAATGAAATCCTACTCAAGTAGTATATTTGTATAAATTCTGTTTTGTAACAAAACAGCTTTTCAGGCAGTGCGTTTCTCAGGACTTTAGAGCATATTCTGTTTATTATTCTTTTAGCCTTGAAGTCATTTTTTTTTTTCATGAAAACTAGAATAAAGTATAATCAATACAATACTCAAATACAGCAGTAATAATTAAACATTGTTGTAAACAAAGACTGAAGCTTCCAAAAGGTCTTAATATAAGATTTAAAAAAAACCTTATTTCTGTTTTACCTTTGCTTTAAAACTCTCATGTATGTTATCTACAGAGAGGATCATTACAGAGGCAGCCTCTCCCGAGACATGGGCAGCACTGATAGAATAGAGAATTTGAGAAAAATCTGGGTCTTTCTAAAAACTGCTTTGTAAGTTACTTTTTCTTTATGATTCTGTGGGATTTTGTTTACATTTTCTTATAGGGTGGCCAGATCTCCTTCCTTGCTGTTAGTATTTAGAACTATCTAGAAACGCACTGCTTGGTCAGACTCACTGCCTAGCTGTAATGTAGAGTGCCGTCTCTGTTACGTCAGTGTACCTCTTCAGCTGCATAGGAAACTGCAAGTGTGACTAGAGCTGCGTCTCTACAGCACTTTATGCTAACTCGTGTGTGTGTATATATGATAAATGTACATACATAGACACTTCTTATGTAATTGATACCAAACTACTTCTCATGAAGCATCTCCCTGTTGCTCAGCATACTTTGCATCTCTCCTTTTTTGTGGGTGGAGCCTTGTGGATGTGGAAGTCAGATTCAGTTTATAAAATCACAGATGGATTCCAGTATGACAGCTGGCAGTGTCTTGGTAGCAGTGATGTAATTCCTCATCACAAGCCAGGTTTTAAAAAGAAATATCTTAAGCATTGATTCTCAAAATTCTTGTTTTTCTTCATATTGGGAATTAGGCACTGTTGGGATGCTGCTAATGCCCACACCCACGCCACTGTGCACTGTGGTCTCATCAGCTCTCACAAGCTAAGCCAAGGCAGATTAGGCCAGTCCTTTGAGAAACCTCGAAAAATGATCACATGTCACAGGAAGTGATGACATTAATTCATCAGATGGTGCTCTTCCCAGTCAGTACCTCATGGGTGGTGTGATGGCTTTGTCTGACCACTGAGCAGTCATTGGAAGTTCCCGCATTGTAGTCAGGGCTTAGGTGAAATGGGTCACCCCATGTGCCTGTGCTAACCAGTGACACTTTACTCAACCAGAAAGGAGTCAGAAAGCCCTTCAATTTCATAACAGATTCAATTGGCTCGCTAGATTTTTACATCCTTACCAGAGTCTCTCCATCATACTTATAGCTGCTGTGTTTTGTAGCTGAAATTAACCCTGTATTTCTTGTAGTACAAATTGCTGAAGCACTCTGATTTCCTTTGGGAGCCAGGGTGCTTGGTGAATTAAAGACGATGTTGTTCATATCTTCTCAGGGTTGAATCTGCTTGTCTGTTGACTTTGTGTATTTGTGACTCTTCTCCTTCCTGGTTTTCAGGCATGTGTGTATGCTGAGGAGGAGGAAGAGAAGGGGTGGTTATTCAGTGCTAGCAAACCTTGTCCTTTCAGTTGGCGCTATGGCTTACTCAAGCTTCATTTTTATGAATTTAGATGAGGGGGCCATCTATTGCTGTGCATATTTATTCCACTAAAACTCATCTAATAATGAGTCCATTCCCCTCTCCGACATTTTTTAAAGTGATAGCTAATATTCCCTAGATTTTCTATAGGGAGGGAGGAAGAACTATTACTACTTACTATGTTTTAGCAAATGTGGAATTCTGCACAACTTTAGCATGCCCCACACTGTCCTTTTCCTTTCTACAAAGAGTGTTGCATATGCCTAAGTCTTTCTTTTTTTTAAGTTGGCACACTCGACTCGTGCCATATTTATAAGAAAGAACTCAACCCTGTCCTTCTGTGTGTTTTCACAGCCATGCCCGGTTACGCTGTATGTGCACCTGCAACAGGTGTACATTTTGCATCTGTCAGAACTTCCTCAACTCAGACTTGCTGCAATCTGTAAAGAACAAAATCTTCACTGCAGTTCTTAACAGGTTCTTAACTTTATTTACTGGGTACCAGGCATTCTGTTAAAATACAAAAGAAAAAGTGGATAACTATTTATTATACAGCTACTCACTAGAAAGGCAACAAGTCAACTGACCCCTACTAACTCCCACTGAAAGTCTCAATGTGGTGACAATGTTTAGTTTGGTAATCATCATTAATAATGGTTTTTAATTAATAGGTCTATTTTGGGAACTATAAAACAAGGTTTTGAGTCTTTTTCACTAGGAAAGTTAGTTGTCTGTTCCATTTTAGGAGATAATATGTACATAGATATTTTGGGTGTGAGTTGTAGACTAGGAGGACTTTTATAGTAAAGAAAAGACATGTCAATCCAAAATCAGAAACATTGTACTGTACTTAGTTCGTGTTCCTATGATATATTGTATGCATACCATACTAATATGAACCAGATTCTCTCTTCTTGAAACCACTTATAACTCCAGTATTCCTTTTGGGGGAATGTTTATTTGAAAGGACATGGCTTCTGGAAGCGAGAGTAATAATCAACTTTAAAGACTTTAAGGAATACGGAAAAAGAAAAAAAGAGCTATAGTGCTGGATTCTGAATCCCATCCCCCAGGTTTGTTAGCCTTGTTTACTCCAAACAGGCAGATCACTTATTGAAGTCATTTCAAGTAAGCAAAACAATGACATAGCCCTATAAAGTAATATATCCTTTTATAAATGAAGGGGGGAAAGGGATGAATTAATTCTCTCAAAGCAATGAACTTTATTTTCATTCTGGTCATGCTACCCTTTTGTAAATCAGTGATTTTTTTTTTTTTTAATTCAAAAGCCCTATGTAATGTTAGTTTGTATCTATCTAAGGATGAATTTGGTTTTTGAAGTCATCTAAGTATCATTAAGAGCCAGGCTTGATTAAACAGATGGTCAAGCTAAATACAGATTTGGTTTAAGATGGTCTAGCTAATTGTTCCTTCCTTGAATACTCTAGCCACATCTATATCCTGGCTAGACTCTGGCTGGATCAAATAATCATGGTATATGGTCACCACTACCAACATAGTAGCTGAGCCTGTGAAATGTTGACTGTTCTCCTGAAGTTGGAAGCTAGTTTTGAAGGCATTCTGTAAGTGTTTCAGTGAAGCTTTGAGCACTAGCAGCTCCAAAATAAGAATGTAGCCCTTGAAGGCTTTGCTTTGAAGGGATTAATTACCTTGCTCTGCCTCTGTCCTTTGAGAGCATCTTGTAAAGGAGTAACCAGACTCCACCATGGTGACAGACAGAAATGCAAGGCTAGTTCAAACCAAACAAACCTAGGAGCTCTGGTGTTGGGAATCTTAAGAGTTGGAAGATTCTGGAATGCATCTGACTAATCCCATGAGAATGCTTCCCTGCATGCCTTCCTGAGAGGTAGCTACTTGCTTATGGCTTTCTTTTTTGGAGAGAGACTTTGCTTTTGCTTTGAATTTTTTAGCTAAAATGTTTTTCCTGTAGCTTTCTCTCTGTTAGTTTAAGTTCTGCCCTTTTGAACAGCATACAACCACTCTCCCTCATCAACATAGCAATCCTTCAGATACTCGAGTATGACCATCATGTCTCCCTTGTTTCTCTTCTCCAGGTAGAACACCCCATTTTATTTTAGCTTTCACTTAAATTAGGTGCTTTTAGTGACCTCATCATTCCTGATTGTCATCAGCAGGTGCCAACAAGAGTAGCTAACAATGCTCCAGGTGTTGTCTGACTGGCCCAGAACTGAGAGCACCCGTGTTCTGCACATGTTCAGCACCTGACTAGTGTGTGACTAAAGTTTTTATCAGCCCATCCCACTGTTGACATATATTATTAACTTGGGGTTAATTGAAATTGGATCTTTTCTTCATATGAAGTACTATTAAGGCAAATGTCCCTTCCTCTCTAATGGTGTTTTTAGTTGACATTTTAAATGTAAATGTAGGTACATATATCTCTTTACTAAATGTTATTTTTAATCCATTTGTTCTAGCTCAGTCATTCAAACATTATTTTTATAATTTGTCCATTATATAACTATCATTTTGTTATTTGTGAATTGCATAGATTAGATGTGTTTTAGTTTTTAAGTTACTGATAAATAATATTGACTACTCAGAGATTGAAAAGAGAGAAGTGAACTAGCCATAAGGAACTCTGTCAATGATATATGTAAAATTCAACTAGTGAAAAAAATATTCTTGAGTCATGTGTGGGGGCATACACCTGTAATCTGTGTCTCTTTATCTACGTTTTGCCTTGGAGTGTTTTCCCTTTCTTTCTTTCTGTGTATCTTACTTTCCTGCTGTCTCCATGGCTGGCTGGCTGGCTGGTGGCTGCCTGGCTTCTGACCCCAGGCATGTCCCTCTCTTTCTCCATCATTCTCTTCTTCTTCTCTCTCTAGATTCCTTCTACTTATTCTCTCTGCCTGCCAGCCCCACCCATCCCTCCTCTGCCTAGCTATTGACCAGTCAGCTTTTTATTAGACCAATCAGGTGCCTTAGGCAGGCAAGGTGAAAAAAATGCAACACTTGTTTACATAATTAAACAGATGCAATACAAACAAATGTAACACACCTTCACATCTAATGTGAGAAATCCACAGAGTCTATTTAACAAGCAAAGGAATTTATTAGAGGCCAACTTATTACAGCACAGAAGATTTATCATAGGGTCCACGACAGCCAAGCTATGTCCCACACTGGTCTTCCTGGTCCAGGATCTGACTGGTCAGTCTCAGCATCCAAACCATGAGGGAGTGAAGAGAGCACCTTGTATGTGCATCCCAGGTCTTAAGGGTCCCTGAGAGGCTTCACCCCAGGGGCATCTACTTCAAGGTCATAGGCAGATGTAACAGTTACTTGCTGCCTCACTAGGGGCAGTGCTTCAAGGTCATAGCTAGAATAGGTACCTACCATACACATAGTTAGAAGTAATATTCCTCAACATAAACAAATGTAACACATCTTTGCCTAGTTAAAATAATTTTCCACAACAGTGGCACACACCTGCAATCCCAGTACTCAGGAAGCTGAGGCAGGAGGATCTCCAGTTTAAGGCCAGCCTAGTTTAC
>CABHPQ010176107.1:62213-80060 GCA_902168405.1 Peromyscus aztecus
GCATATTATTACCTATTATTAATAGTATATTACCTAGTATACATTGTGTGTTACCTAGTATACATTGCATATTGCTACCTAGTATACATTTTATATTATTACTTAGTATACATTGCATATTATTATCTAGTATACATTGTATATTATTACTTAGAATACATTGTATCTTCTTATCTCTCAGGAGTTTGAGGGAAGGTTTTTCTGAAATTTCTGTTTAATTTTCATCACATTCTCCCGACTTACCAATGGATTGTTTGATCTACTAAATAGGAAGTGACATCTGTTTAATATCTTATTCTTGGTGAACCCACCTTGGCTTACATTAATTACTGATTATAAACCACCTATTTATTATCTATTCTAGAAGCTCTTCATTGCTATCATAGCAGACTGATTCATTTTCTGTGTCATTGGTGACAATTTTCCCCGTAGGTTGATTCAGTTTCCAGGTGAGATAGTTTGGAGATGCTTTAAATTGATGTACTTGCTCTACACTGCGATCCTCAAACAAGTCAACCCTTTCTGTCACATCTGCTAAAATGGGAAGTAATTTAATAATGGTGTCAGCACTCATCACTGACATCTGGTAATCAAGAACAGAAAGATGAGGAGGAAAACAGTGTATGTTTCAGAGGACTCAGTTGCTGCTTTGCCATGTATTGAGTAGAAGTGCAGTGAACTTCGGGGGTTCTGTACTAAATTTCTTCAAGGTTATACAGTGGTGTAGGAAAGCAGCGTTGGTGGGTTGAGGTCAAAACTCAGTTCCCTAAGGATCTAGAATTCTAGGTAAGTGATGTGAAAGTGTGACGAGAGATGGTGGCTGAGACAGGTCTGTCTATAACAGGCAGTTACTATTCCGCTGTATCCCTGTGCCATGTAGCTCTGGTGTTGGCTGGCTTTCTGACTCTACAAAAGATTAAGAATCAACATTTTTATGTGACATGCACTTGGTATGGTGGCCCATGTCTCTAATCCCAACACTAGGGAGGCTGAGGCAGGAGAATTACTATGGGATTGAGGCCAACTTGAGCTACAGAATGAGTTCTAAATCAGTCTGAGCTAAAACAAAGCCAGAGGATTGTGGCGCATGCCTTTGATCCCAGAACTTGGGAGGCGGAGGCAGAGGCAGGCGGATCTCTGTGAGTTTGAGGCCATCCTGGTCTACAGAGTGAGTTCCAGGACAGCCAAGGGTATTACTCAGAGAAACCCTGTCTCAAGAAACCAAGGGGGCGGGGGAAGCAAAGCCAGGTGTAGTGGCACACACATTTAATCCTAGGCACCTGGGCGGCACAGGTAGGTAGATCTCTGAGTTTGAGGCCAGTCTGCAGAGTGAGTTCCAGGACAGGCAGGAATTTTCCTGGTAATTGACAAATATCCAATACAAAATTCAGAAATTACCAAGACAAAACTTGTTTATAAGCTGCCATTTTGCAGTCATAGTTTTAAGATAAAGTTCCCTGAAAATGGAGGCAAATAGAGTATAGTGTAGTGCTGAGGCAGGAGATTGCCACAAGTTCAAGATCCTGTTGCAAACAAATATGACAGAAAAAAAGGCCCCCAAGGAGTGGCAGTGTCTCTGCTCTTCACCCCACAATTTACTACTTACCCAAGAGAAAGTATTCAGACAGTGGACGAGAATGGAAACATCTCTATTTTCTCAGGTTTTAACAGTATTTGAGGATTGGTCACTATTAGTTTGCCATGCTAAACATATCTTAATTAATATAATTACTGTAAGCAGTAAAAGAAGAAAGAAAAAGACCAGTTTCTTTATTAAAAGTCATCAAAGAACTTTTCGCTGAGCTTCATTTCCTGAGGAGGGTTTTCACTTTCCATGAAGTGTTTGATTTCATGGAAAGTGAGACATGGTGGTGGGCTCACAGATGCTTGCTTTTAATCCCAGCACTCCAGAGGCAGAGACAGGAGGATCCCTATGAGTTCCAGGCAAGCCTTGTTTACATAATTCTAGGACATCAAGGGCTGCATAGAGACACATATTTCATATATGAATAGTTTTGTGTTTTTCTTTAGAACAACGATGAATAACTAGAATTGAATGAACTAAAATGCACATTTGAGGGATAATAACATAGTCAGATTGGCCTGGAGAGATGGCTCAGGTTAAGAGCACTGCCTGCTCCTTCAGAGGTCCTGAGTTCAATTTCCAGCAACCACATGGTGGCTCACAACCATCTGTAATGAGATCTAGCGCCCTCTTCTGGCCTGCAGGCATACATGCTGGCAGAACACTATATACATAATAATAAATAAATCTTTCAAAATAACCCAAAAAACATGTAGTCAGATCATTTTATCTTTGGGAATGATTTCACTTCCAATAGTGCAAATTATGCTAATTGGTAAAAACACCTTTTGAGATTATTTTAATTTTTAAATACTTTTTTGGATCTGAAAGTGATAAACTGAGTAAATAGGAACGAGCTTGATTGTTGGTTTGACCTACCCAGAATTCTTACTTTGTACCTATTATTCTGACTCAGAACACTCCTGCTTTATGTGGTAATGCTATAGGAGTTAACGTATAGGAGAATGCTGTGGAGTTGATCTGTCCTTTAGGTATTCTTTCCATTCAGTCACCTGTGCTACTTAGTGATTTTTAGTCATCTTTGTACATTTTTCATACAGTATATTTTGGTCATGTTCTTTCTCCCTTCTTAAATAGTCTTGATCTCTTTCAAAGCAAGGTTTCTGTATGTAATCTTCCCACTTTTCCTAACTTACAGTTTATTCATAATTGTTTACAATTCACTATTTTGGTGTGATTTTCTTAGGTGCTTTGTTTGGTTTTAGGGTTTTTTTTTTCGTTCCATTTTATTTGCATTAGCCATATAAATGATTTATTCACGTTTGGTAGCTAATTGCATAATTCATGCTATTTGCTGACTTAAAGATACATGGATAGACATTGTCCCCATTGTATTTTTAATACATTTTAAAACTAATTATATGTGGTGTTTATTTTAAGCTGATTACTAATAGATTACTTCACTTGTCTATGTTACTTTGATAATCACCCAACTTCTTCCCTTCTAAAGTTTGAATTCATGTTACTTTATTTAGTCCTTTTAAAAGAAAAGACTTTATTCTTTGTCAGACCAAAAGGAATTGCTTTTTCATAGAATTGTCTTTTAAAAAGGATCTGTTCCTAGGATCATAGATACCAGGACTCTAAGTGCTCTTAGAATATTATGCTGTAGTAAAGTAATGTGTACAAAGAAGTCCTGTTTTAGTGTCTGGTATGCATCATCTACTTTCCTTTGTATGTCTTTAAGAACAGGTCTTTGAATCTCTCTAACACATAGGTGAGGTTTGTTTTTTTTTTAGATTTATTTATCTTATTTTATGTATATGAGACTTTTGCCTGCATGTGTGTATGTACACCACCATGTACATCCTTGATGCCTGAGAAGGCCAGAAGAGGGTGTCATCCTCTAGAACTGCAGTTACAGATGGTTGTAAGCCCCCATGTGGGTGCTGGACTTGAACTCAGATCCTCTGGAAGAGCAGCCCGTGTTCTTACCTGCTGAGACATTCTTCCATCTCCTATAGTTAAATTTTAAAATTACTCAAGAACTTGTGTTACAGATTCTCAGTGAGCCTCTGATAATTAGGATTTCAGATTATTTTCCATTTGATTTGTATATTAAAGAACATGACAAGGTAGAGTTTGCCTGATTTGCTCTTTTTTTTACACATTTGCTGTGTATCTAAATCATCTATAAACTTGAGTTCTTACTGCTTGGGGATGCATTTCTTGACACTGGTGCATATCTACACTCTTTTCCAAAGTATGTCACTGTTAGGCATGCTCAGTTAACAGCTTGCTGGTGATTTCTGTCCCAGTTCATCTCTACTAGGTGCTGTGCACTGATTTCTTCATCTCTCCTGAGAAACTTCTTGTTAAATATTTCATGCCTTCTAGCTCCATTAGGAGAATTGTACTAGCAGGGCCAGGATTGTAGGTCAGTGTGAGAGTGCTTGCCTCACATGTATGAGGCCAGGCTTTGATCCCTGGCAACACACACACACACACACACACACACACACACACACTGAAATCAGAATAACAAATGGGTAGCATTAATGGCATTATTATTACCTAAATGTAGGAAATACCAGGTAAAAACACTTGGAGAATTGAAACAAGGAGGTCCAGAAACCGTTCTTTGTTTTTTATTTTTTGTTTTGTTTTGTTTTGTGTTGTTTTTGTAGAGTATTTAGAAACAGAACTTGATTGTAGTTTGATAACCTTGGTGTAGTTTTCAACTTGAAATATGTAATTAGGAAAAGAGAAAGGCTGTATATAATACTTGTGTGTTCTAAGAACTCAAAGAATTCATGCGTTACAGTTATCTAAGAGTATTTTCTTAAAAGTTCATCCCTGAGATACACAAGTGGAGTTGTAAAATTAGAATTATCACTTATATTAGTGCATTTGTTTCCTATGAGTTATAGTTAGAAAGGATCAATGGAAAGATGAAATGAATGAAAATTAAAACTTCAGATTCCTTTCTAAGAAGTTATAGGAGAATATTAATTAAAGTAATACTGAAAGTATAACAAATGGACTAGAGAGCTGGCTCAGTGGTTAAAAGCAATTGTTGCTCTTGAGGAGGAACCAGGTTTAATTCCCAGTATGATGGTTCACAACCATCTGTAACTCCAATTCCAGAAGATCCTAGATACTGATACCCTCCTTCCGACCTCTAAGGGCAATAAGCATGCACATAGTGCACATATATACACATAGGCAAAACAAATTTTTTTAAAAAAATTATTTGTTATGTATACTGTATTCTGCCTGCATGTATTCCCGATGCCAGAAGAGGGCACCAGATCTCATTATAGATGGTTGTGAGCCACCATGTGATTGCTGAGACTTGAACTCAGAACCTTTGGAACTACAGCCAGTGCTCTTAGCCTCTGAGTCATCTCTCCAGCCCCCAGCAAAACACATTTTAAAAAATCTAATAAATATAGCTGGCCAGTGGTGGTGCATGCCTTTAATCCTAGCACTTAGGAGGCAGAGGCAGGCAGATCTCTTGAGTTCAAGGTCAGCCTGGTCTACAGAGTGAGTTCCAGGACTGCCAGGGCTACACAGAGAAACAGTCCCAAAAAACCAAAACAAAACAGCCTAATAAACTGTTTAAAAATACAACAAACATAACAAAAAGGAATCTGGCTGTGGTTGGCACACACTCAAAATCCCAGAACTCAGGAAACTGGGGCAGAATTAGACCTTGTCTCAAATACAAAGGGCCAGCAAGATGGCCCAGTGGGTAAAGGTACTCTCCACTTAAGGATGACAATCTGAGTTCAATCCCTGGGATCTACCAAATAGAAGAAGAGAACTGACTCCCTCATGTTGGCCTCTGACCTCCACATGTATGCTGAGGCACTGCCCTGTCCCATTCCCTACCCCCACAAGTAATAAAATTTGAAAATGACAGAGACACGGGGAGCTTTGTAAAGCACATACTCATTTAAGGACTGCTCATGAGAAGTCATTCTGACAGAACTAACTGGACATGGCTAACTTTAATGCTGATCCCTTCCTCTCTATACCTGTATATTGAAGACTAGAGGAGAAAATTCTAAAACAGAAGCAAACTGTCTGGACACAGTGGCTCCTGCCTGTAATTCCAGCTCTGGGAGGCAGAGGTGGGAGGACAGGATCAAGGCTAGCCTCAGCAACGTCACAAATCCCTGCCTGGAAATAAATTTAGACTTGGGGATGTAGCTCAGTGATGGAGTGTGCAAGGCCCTAGGTTATTCCCTAGTATTACCCACAAAATAGACACTCCAAGTTGAAACAAAAGCTCTGATACACTTTCAGCCTGTGCTATTTGTTAGTAGTTCTCAACCTTCCTAATGCTGCAACCCTTTAATACAGTTCCTCCTGTGGTGACCCCCCAACCACAAAGTTATTCTCATTGCTACTTCATAACTGGAATTTTGCTACTGTTAAGAATCGTGACATAAAATATCTGTTTCGTGATGGTCTTAGGCGACCCTGTGAAAGGCTTATTGAACACACCTCCCTCCAAGGGATTGAGACCCACAGGTTGAGAGTCACTGCTTTAAATCATCTCTTTCCTTATTGGAAATGCAAATTCTGTTCATCTCAGTATGGATCCTTGATGATCTAACAGTTTGGAATGTTGGAGTCATTTTTTTCATGGATAGTACTTTTACTTTTCAACATTCTGAAATTCTAAGCATATAAACTTCATGACTAGTAATTGTTAACATCAGTTGAGTGACTTATTGTGGTTATCATATGTTGTCAGGCAATGCTTATGGTAGTGGTTTGAAGGATTTTTCTCAGTATCTCATATACTAAGACCAGCCTCCTAGGGATATGTAGGGGATGCATGTAGCAGCTTCAGGTTTCCTTGCTCAGAGTATGAATGTTTTAAGAGTACATAGAGTGTTTTTAACTCAGCAATTATCTATGTAATGCATATATTTTAAATATAGAAAGCATAAGATTCAATCTTATAGAAAAGCAACCCAAAATACATATAGGATGTTTACTTGAGAGATGTTATTTTAAGTCCCGTTCTTTCATGAGCCCTGCACTGCCAACCGTGTGCATGTGTGTGAAAGGTTAAAAGCCCGAGTAGCTGAGTGGGGTGCCATGCTGTTAGCAGACGACGAAGGCAGTGTTACTCACCAGGTGCACGCCGTCAGCTCTGTAGAAGATTCCATCTTCATGGAGTCATCTCATGGTCAGCTTTTTCTTGATGACAGGTAACATTTCCACCACCAGTAGGTTGGCCTTGTTGGAATCTTCCCAGCTAGAAAAACCTGAGATCTAAATATTCTCTTCCCTAACCTTTTAAGAAAATAAAACATTGCCTGTTGGAAGAACTAACTTGCAGTGTAGAGTAAACCTGTGTTATCACTTTGCTTTGTCAAACATAACTGAGAAGAGACTTGTGATGAGGATGCAGTGTGGAGTGCATGTGTTGTTTGGCTGTGGGGAGAAGCATGAGAGAGACACTGGCTTGTGTTGCAGTGGTTTCTCGATGAACGGATTGCATTTTGTGAGAGCTAATCCAGACATTCTGTAGCTGTGACCAAGGCAAAATCATTGTGTACAGTTTGAACTCTCGGCTCTTAACTTCTTTGTGTATGACAGCATCTTGGTCTTTTTGCTTCAAATCTGCCTAATTGTTAAGTAACCAAGACTGTCTCACTAAGCTCTTAATTCTGGAAGTTTTTACATCACCTCAATTGTGTGCACTTAACTAAGAGCCCAGCCTAATTCTCTTCATTGACACTTAATAAAATGATCCAACCATTGTTTTAAGCTTTTTCCTCTTCATGGTAAGCTGTCATACTTGAGACACCTGACGGTGCTTAGCAGTGTTACTAACTGAGCATGCTCACAAACTCAGTTGTGGTGGTAGGCTGTCCCTGTTCTTGTGTGTATAATACAGCTTCATTTGTGTCATTGCCTTTAATGCATCCCATCTCATTGTGCCCTTTATTTGGCGTCATTATCACTGCCTGTTTAACTAACATCAAGGTTTGCTGGTTTTAGTTTTAGGTTTTTGTCTCTTCAGTTAGCAGTAACCAAACTAATGCAAGCTGGTCAGTCTTCCCTTCCTCTTTGGGAGGAATTTTTTAGAGGGGGTGAATTTTATAAGTCTCAAGTTTTTCACATATTAAGCACTGCTCTTGAGACAGTATTATTGTCACTTGTCAATTAACTGCTTACAAGATAGTTTTTGATTCCTGAAGGTAGAAGATTTTGTCCTACTCACATTTAATGAATAAGACTCTCAGAATTGTGAGACTCCAGCCTAATTCTCATTTTGAAGGACTGTGGTGACATTAAAATGTATTCAGCTGATTCATCTAACTTTATTTCCCGTGTGACAAAACTGTATAAAATTTTAGAGGTCAGTTTCCAAGTAGTAGCTAATTGTAAAGACATTGGTCTTTACTGATGTCTGTACTGTGTATAGCCATACTTATAAATGTTCTGGGTAAGCATTACTGTATGCAGTTAGCCTGACAAGTGTTCTGATACTTCCCCCAGATAGACTGTTAGATGATTGCTGTAAAATTTTCCTACTAACAATGTTTTAAATATTAACTCTGTTTTCTGACTGCAGGCACGTGACACAAGCTGACCTCAAGAGCTCCACGTTCTGGCTTCGAGCGAGTTTTGGTGCTACTGTTTTTGCAGTTTTGGGCTTTGCTATGTACAAAGCATTATTGAAACAGCGATGATTAAAAAAATAATAATAATAACCGGCCTACCAAAAGCAAATACTTTTATGTACATTCTGAATGCTTTAAATTCTGCTAGAAATATTGAGATATTTATACATGCAGAGTTACTTTATTAATATTTGTAATTCATGCATAAGAGTATTTTACTGATAGTAATGACTGCAGTATTAGCTGGCATGTGGAAAGAAAACATCTTAGTAGCCAAACTTAAGTGGCTAAATTTCAGAGGCCAAAAGGGAATATTTTGTAAATAATGTATATATTCAAGCAAGATATGGTCTCCCAACTGAGTTCTAGAAATGGTGTTTGCAGACATTTCTACATTAGTGTCATAGTGTTCACTTGGCTCCCTCTGCTAGGTGTCAGTCACCAGAAATTGTGTTACTCATGGATCACATATTTATTTCATGTTGACTCATTATGACCCTTTGGCTTCTACAGCCATTTCTCTCTGTTTTTAAGATCACACAGGAGTCAAGGTCAGCTTTCCAAAACCACTTTGTTTCTGCCACTTACGGTAGGCCAGCATCAAAGCCATTGTGAAATCTAGAAAATTGTGTATCTGGGTGTGTGGCTGAGGAACTGAGGCAGAAGCAGTTAGCAGAGGTGTTACCTGTGTGACTACATTGCTTCTTTGTCAGTGTGTGGGATTTTATAGCCCTTTCAATCAAATGAGGAAACAGTTTGTATATTATCAATGTTTTCAGTTTCAATAAACAAGCCACCCTGACCACTGCTGAGTTTCACCTGAAGTGGAGACCGTCCTAGAGTGGCCGTGTCCGTTGTAGCGTCACCATTAGCTGCATGTGTTGTGAAGTCTTCTACATCTGGCCAGGATAATCCAGAGGCAGCACTTTTTTAATGGTAAAATAAATCTAATGACTATAAACTCTCACAAGAAACCTATTTTTTCCATCATTGACCTTTTCAGGTATTTAAATAAATAACTGCTGTGTAATGTGATCTTGGGTTTTTGTGTCTTATAAAGTAAGTGTCTCTGTCCACATGTATGGCAGCTCCTCTGGTTTCTACCTTTCTTAGGTTAGAGATTATTTTTTATACAAAAACATAATACTCAGTAGGAAGGAAGCTGAATAGGATTTGTGTGTCTAGATCTACCTAAAGTCTAGAGGTGTCCTTCGAGGCCAGTGTGCCTCTGCCTGCGCCGTGGCCTCTGCTGGCTCATGTTAGTCTTCACCTTTAAGATGATGCTTCTTCCCTCCACTGTTCTGAGGATAGTTTCTCACATGATCACGCTTCATGAGCAACTAATAACAACTTTGCGCATTGTAAGCTTGTTCTCTTGCTTATTCCCTGTCTTTCCTTCCTCTTCCCATTTTCATTCTGAGTTTGAAGAAAAAAAAATTAAACGTGGCAACACCTCATTTTTATTATTTTCTTTAAATTTTTTATTACACTGTATTTATTTTATAATCTGTGTGTATATGGGCCCGTGTGTGCCGTGGCATGTGTGTGGTCAGAAGACACATTAGAGGAGTCAGTCCTCTGGTACAGTGTGGGTCTTGGCAGTGGAACTCAAGCTGTCAGGCTTGGTAAGCAGATGCCTTTGCCTTCTGAGCTATCTCTCAGGCCCTTAATTTTCATTGTTTTCTGACAATTTCCCCTGTACCAAATAAATTGATCTCAGTTGCACACTCTTCACAGACAGCTATTTCTTTTCTTCTACATTTCTTTTTATTTTGGCTAAAATAATAAGCCTTATAGATTGCCGTGTTTTTGAGAAACAGGAAAGAAAGCAATTTATCAAGAGATGGAAAGTGGCCAGGCATGGTGGTGCACACCTTTAAACCCAGCATTCAGGAGGCAGGAGCAGGTGTATCTCTGAATTCGAGGCCAGCCTGGTTTATAGAGTGAGTTCCAGGCCAGTTCTAGGGCTACACAGAGAGACCCTGTCTCCAGGTGGGTTGGAGTACATGTGTGGAAAGTGCTGGGTTTATACATTTAAACTTTTTTCTCAACCTTATTATTTTTATTTATTTATTTATTTATTTATTTATTCATTCATTCATTCATTCTGAGGACTCCAGGTAGGTTTGGGTGTATGTGTGGAAAGTGCTGGGTTTATGTATTTAAACTTTTCCTCAGTCTTATTCATTTATTTATTTAGAGGTTTTTGAGACAAGGTCTCACCTAAGTACTTTGGCTGACCAGGAACTCCCTTTGTTGACCAGGGTTGCTTTGAACTTACAGACCCACCTCTCATGTGCCAGGATTAAAAGCTAACAGAATATGCTACTATGCATGGCTGATCTTGTCATTTTAAGATAAGTGTCTTTGATTCACAAAACGTCAAGAGAGGAGAGCTGCCCCATTTGTCTTTGTTGGTGGATGACCCACATTGTAGAGCCTGGCTGTCCTCATCTGTGTGTCAGCTGAGGCAGTGTGGTGAGCAGAGGTTAGGTCACCACTTCCCTCTTCGTCCTGCAAGCATGTAGGTGTGCTCCTTTCTTTTACATCTGCTTCAGGAACTAGTTAATACAGGAACGAACAGTAAGAGGCTTCTGCTGCCTTTGACAGTTTGCTCCAGAAATGCAAGCTGTAAGAATACTAAAAAATGAGGGAATTAGGACTAAAGGAGTAAAAGAAAACCTTTCATTGAATACTGTTGCATCATCTTGTAAATGGACCATTCTAAGACCACTTGTTATGCTATTTTAATGAGTAATAAGGCGTTTTAAAAAGAGCTGTCACTTTGAGGTTTGTTGTCCTGTGGATTAATCACCGTAATATACTCTCCCTTTGTGTCTCAGGGGTCTCTGCTTTGTGCTCTTGTGCACATTTGGACAGAAAATTTCACATGTTGTAGGTAGTAATAAATACCAGAATAAGAGTGGGCTGTGATGGTAGACATTTGGGGAGCACATAACCATTCTAATGTGACCTACAAAATGAAAGTAGAGGACTGTGGACATCCTTTTTGTGCATGTTTGCACATCATCCAACTGGAAGACACCAAAGGAAAGTAGGCTGCTGAGCCAATCCTGAAAGGAATGGTAACCACCCTGACCTGCAGGATGATGGTGGAATAGTGAGCAGCAGTGGAGGAATAGAGGTAAGTGCCTAATCTCTATGGCAGAGCATGAAATTTTCCTGAACAGGCCCTTAGAATGCAAGTAAGGCTAGCTTTGGTGTTCCCTTTTGTCTGAATTGTATTAGTGTAAGTCTGTATAAAACCCTCTTTAAAATGGACAGTTGTTTATCTGTATCTTTTTTGTTTGTTTTGTTTTTTTTTCAAGTCAGGGTCTAACCCTAACGGGTTTCTCTGTGTAACCCCAGCTGTCCTGGATCTCACTCTGGCCTTGAACTCACAGAGATCCACCTGCCTCTGCCTCCCAAGTGCTGGGATTAAAGGCGTGTGCCACCACCACCCAGCTATTTGTCTGTATCTTTGGAGGGTTGCTTCCAAGACCTTGCATGAATACTCGTCTTCAGATGCTCGAGTGTGTGTAAATAATATATTTAAATAGTATATACAGCATTTGTATATAACCCATGCACATCCTCCTATATACTTTAATTCATCTCTAGATTACTTGTACTATCTAACTAGTGCTTACAATATATTTTACAGTATAAAGGTCATGTAAATAGTTATTATATTGCTTAATGAGTTATGACAAGGAAAAAACGTCTGTATGTATTTGGAACAAATGCAGCCATACTAAACAGACTAGATAGCACATGAATGAGATGTAAGCAAGCTGCTGAAGTGAATGCTCAACAGTACAGGTCTGTGAAGGGTTGGAGGTACATCAGGATATGCCTACACATTTACTCTATCGTGGATTCACTGGAATACTTGGCAGGTCACAAATTCAAGTTATACTTTTTTTTTAACTTTCTGAAAAAAGTTTTAATACAGGCTTAGTCAAATCTGCAAAGAGAGAACTCACAGAGGTGATTATGTAATTCTTAAAAACATGTATGTCAGTGGTAGAGATTGTGCTCAGTATTTGTAGTCCCTGAGCTCAGTCTCCTGTACAGACAGACAGACCAATGGGTAGCCTAGTCTTGTTATCTTGCTTATTTATAACATTTTAATTTGAGGTGTGCAGTTCGAGACAGGTTTCTCTGTGTAGCTTGCCTGTCCTGGAACTCGTTCTGTAGACTAGGCTGCCCTCGAACTCACAGAGATTCACCTGCCTCTGCCTCCCAAGTGCTGGGATTAAAGGCATGTGCCACTGCCCGGCCCTTTCTTGTGTTTTTAAATCTGTTAAAATACCCTTTCAGAAAGAATAAATGTCTCTTAACGTGTTTGGCCCTCAGATATGAAAGTCTCCATCTGATTTGTGGATATCACAATGGTGTGTCTGAGATTGTTCTAGTGTATTTAGATTTCAGAAACCAGTCTCCTGCCTCTGTGACACACTTAGACTCCTCAGTCTACTTATCCCAGTTCCAGTGCTTTGGCCAGTGCTGGGTGCAGAGATTGTGCCGCCGTTAGGACTGCTGTCTGACTTCACAGAGCCACTCTGGTTCTTGGCCATGCTTTCTAGGGGAGCGTTTGCCCTGTCGGGTTTGTTTCCCTTTCCTTTAGCGTACAGTTGTAGTGGTCCAGCTCTGAGGTGCTTCCCCCTGGGTTTGAAAGGTGAATGTCAGCTGTATATAAAGAAAGCAGCATTGTACAAATTATACATTGAAAAATCCAAATTCTGCAAGAACAGATTTTCTCTTTGAACATTTTCCTATTTATGGTTTACATTTGTGCTTTATAATTGAATAACCCAGAGCTTGTTATCAGAGTGATATAAACGTGCATGTAGTAGTTTAACTTACAGGTTGCAAGCTCTTTCTCTAAAAGGTACAAACAGCAAACATCAGGCTTCCACTACAGAACCCTATGTAGAATGAAGAACCTTGTAGCAAATAGTTACGACTGCATTCCAGTAAGAGTTCATGTGTACTGAAATTAGAATTTCACACAACTCACATGCCACAGAAGAGTCTTTCTGGACTTTTCTTTGGTGATCGGTTTTTTGTTTTTGTTTTTTCACATCTGTAACGTGAGTGCATGTGTGTGTGTGTACATCAGTGTATGCATGTATAAGAAGGCCTAAGGTTGACTTCATGTGTCTTCTTTAATTGCTTTTCACTTTATTACTGAATCAGGGCCTCTCATTTGAACCCAGAACAGGCAAATTTTGTTAGTCTAGCTAGCCAGCTTTTTCAGGGGATCCCGTCTCTATTTTCTAAGAACTTGAATTAGCCAGGTGGTGGTGGCACATGCCTTTAATCCCAGCACTCGGGAGGCAGAGCCAGGCGGATCTCTGTCTCTGTGAGTTCGAGGGAGGCCAGCCTGGTCTACAGAGTGAGTTCCAGGGCAGGCTCCAAAGCTACACAGAAAAACCATGTCTCCAAAAAAAAAAAAAAAAAAAAAGAAGAACAACTTGAATTACATGCAGACCTCTGTGTCCAGTGGGCATTTACATGGTTCTGGGATCTGAACCGTAGTCCTCATGGCTACAGGGGAAAGCACTTTAACTACTGAGTCATCTCCCCAGCCCCTTGCATATTCTTGTTTGTTTTGTTTTTTTGAGACAGTGTCTCACTGTGTAGCCCTGGCTAGCCTGAAACTTAGTATTAGACCAGGCTGGCCTCAAATTGACAGAGATCCACCTGTTTCTGCCTCCCAAGTGCTAGGATCACAGTTATGAGCCACCACACCTGGCTCCCTTGGGTTTACTTGGCCATTAAACATCTAGAGTTCATTCTTAGATGTTCAGAAACTGATTTAATCAAGCAACAGTTGTTAGTCACTTAATCACCTGATTATCTTAGAACTGGAAATGCACAACACTGAGAAGAATGTAAAAACACTAGTCACATGTGTATGGAAACAAAGATTGGAGGTGGAGGAGGTGTTTGTGTATTTGGAGCCTCCTTTATATAGGTTCTGAGCCGGGTATTGGGGTGTGTGTGAAATAATTTGTAATGGTGGTGTCTGGTCTTCTGCTCCCATAGGGAGAGGTTATAGTAAGTACCATAAGTAGAGAAGTTATAAGAGCAGTGATAGCTAAGCTCAATCACCAGAGATTTTTCTCCAGTTGAGTTCCCAGAAAGTTCTGCAGAAGGTGGTGTTCAACTTAGACCTGAAATAATTCACACTTCAAGAGTTGTCTGTCATCTGGGAGGTGGTGGCACACACCTTTAATCTCATCACTTGAGAGGCAGAGACCAGCGTGGTTTACAAAGAGAGTCCCAGGACAGCTAAGGCTGTTACACAGAGAAACACTGACTCAAAAAAAAAAAAAAAAAAAATCTGTCTCACTGAGTTGGAAAGTTCAGTTGTCTCCAATCTCTTGCTGGGGTTGGAGGTCAGTTCCCTTCTCACTGAAAGAACTGCCCCCAGCTTGGCTTGTGTAAGAACTGAAATCCTACTTCTGTAAAATCTGTCAAAGCAGGAGCTGAATTTGGAAAGTAATAACTGCATACTAACGTGCTTGGAACAGGATAGGCGTTCATCCCAAACAGCATGAGAGTAGTGCTCAGCTGTGAGCTGTAAGTGGCAGCTGAAATACACCGGAGGACAGCTCTGTTGCCAGCCAGGTGTAGACAGCATCACCTTGCATTGCCATCAGGGTGCAGCCACATTTAGGATTCACATTTGGAAAGGGAGAGTGACTATGTCCAGGCCCAATGAGAAGCTCTGCTTGGCTAGCAATCAGTGAGAAAGAATTAAGAGATAAATAGCTGGCTTACACAAGTTCCAGGCTAGCCAGCCAGAACTACATAAGACCCTGCCTCGAAATACATGTTTATATATTAAAAAGGGTCATAAAGAGACCCTTTCAGAGGCAGGTGGATCTCTATGAGTTCAAAGCCAGCCTGATCTACATATTCCAGACCAGCCAGGGCTACATAATGAGACCCTGTCTCATAAGAACAAAGAATGTGAAAAGAAACAAAGGCGACAAGTCCTTTGAAAGAGGGTCTGGGATTATGGCAGACAGGTAAAATATCAACTAAAGGAGACGGTTAGTTTTGCAGATGGATTATTGGAAGTCGTGTGTCCTAGAGAAAAAGTTCAGCTGACAGTTTCCAGGTCGGGCTTCTGCAGTGCATTAGGCAGTGGGTGGAGGGGACAGACTCTTGGTTGAGAGCCTTTGTTGGAAGATGCAATGTAGGATGCTCTGAGTTTGCAAGACAAGAATGTGCACCACATGGGCAGGCTTCTGGGAATCCGGTGCCTGTGGTGTGACACCTTGCACAGCCTTGGTGCAGTGGGAAGGGGCTTGGACCTGCCTAGGCTCAGTGTGCTGGGCTCTGCTGACTCTCCATGGGAGACCTCGATTTGGGGGATGTGGGGATGTGGGGTGGGAGGAGGGAGGGGGGGGGTCTGTGGATAGCATGAGGAGTGAGTAGAAAATTTCTTAATAAAGAAAAAAAAAAAAAAAAAAAAAAGAATGTGCACCAGCCTGGCCTGGGATGGTCTGAGGTCCTGGCCATGGAGAGACCATAAAGAAACTTGGCTCCTGTGCAAAGCTAGATGGAGAAGATTTAGAAGCTTCTGAATTTATTAGGTTTCCAGTCTTCTGTCCCCAGTTCCCACCTCAACCCTCTGCAAAGCCTGAAAGGATAGACCAACTGTGCTCTTTACTAAAAGTGCCTCAGAGTCTCCTCATCCTTTCAGGACTGGACAACTGTAGCCTCGTGGAAAACTTGACCTTAGGGGAAATTGCTGGCCTGTGAACGCCTTACATTCTCCTAGAATGCAGCCAGTGCAGAGTTTTGATTGAACCAAGCAATCCTTTTTTAGGGATTTGTTCTTCCAGCTTTCCTTTTCCTTTTCTTATTCTCCCTATTTCTAGAATTCTGAGAGCTGTACTGTTCATTATTTCTACCCATCATTAAGGGAAAAGATAGGGAAACATTCCCATGGTAACAACTTCATCTCAAAATCTCTGAATGCTCTCAGCTGCCCTCCTACTCCAGGGAAAAGATGAGCTTCGCACCCCCACCCCCACCCCAGTCTTCTCAGAGTACAGTTAACTGGTCCATCTCATGCTGCAGTGAGGCCTGCTCAACCCAGGAACAGAAAATCCCAGAGAGACAGATTGGTTTCTTAGCTAGCTGGGACAGAATAAAGACATTTCAAAAATTCAATATTACACATCTCTGACACTCATTCCAAGAACTGGTGGACAGGCACAGGGAAATCCAGTGCACATGATACAGGCCAACACAGGCTTGGTTCAAAGACCACATGTGCTACACTGTTTAACGGCAGAAAAACGGGTTTGAGCAAATTCAGATGTGTGTGCTGATCGCCATTAGAGAGGTGGAGAGAGTAAACAGAATATGATAGCACCGTGCTTCTTATTGATGGCCTACTTTATGGCTGGCAAAGGGTCTTCCATAGTGAAATTGAATGATGGAGGAGATAAGACGTGTCTTTCTTAAACATGTATTAGTTATCTACTGCATATGGACTTACCCATCACAAATTACCCCCAGATTAATAGCTTAAAATAATAAGTATTATACTTGTTTGTTTTTGATTTTTGAGACTGTCCTGGAACTCACTCTGTAGACTAGGCTAGCCTTGAACTCACAGAGATCCAAATGTCTCTGCCTCCCAAGTGCTGGGTTCAACAGCATGAACCACCACACCTGGCTGATGGTGAACACTTTTTTTTTTGGCTTTTTGAGACAGGGTTTCTCTGTGTAGCTTTGGACCATGTCCTAGAACTCACTCTGTAGACCAGGCTGGCCCCGAACTCACAGAGATCCTCCTGCCTCTGCTTCCCGAGTGCTGGGGTTAAAGGCGTGCACCGCCGTGCCTAGCTATACTCTTCTATATAATCAGTCGGTTTTGTTACTTGTTAATCTCCAGATGCTGTGACCTCCCTCAGGCCACGATTTTGTGGGGGGTTTTTTGGTCACTGCTTCTAGAATGGTACCAGGAATAGCAGATACTTAGGTATTTATTGAATGAAGTGAGAGACTCAACTTAATGCAGTGGTTTTCAACCTGTGGGTCAAGACCCCTGGGGGGTCGCCTAAAACCATCACAAAAGAGATATTTACAATTCATAACAGTAGCAAAATTACAGTGATGAGGTAGCAATGAAATTTTAGGGTTGAGGGTCCCCACAACATGAGGTATTAAAGGATTGAAGCATTAAGAAGGTTGAGAACCATTGATTTGAGGGGTTGAGAGTGTAATAAAAATGTAAAAAATAGCCAAGCATGGTAGTATACACCTATAATTCAAACACTCAGAAGCCAGGGGCAGGAGGATCACTTGGCCTACATAGCAAGTTCCCGCCTGCAGTTACAGGAGACCCTGTCTTTAAAAAAAAAGAAAGAAAGAAAGAAAACTGAAAAATTAGCACATTTTATAAAAAGTGATTTCTAGAGTTCTCACAAGTCATTTAATTATAGTAACCAAGAATCATAATTATCACCACCCCCATTATAAATACAATGGGTTTGAGGATAAAGGAGTTTGATTAGCCCACTGTAGACCCAGCCTTGCAAACAGGACTAGGCTTAACCCTTGTCCTGTACTTACAGATGCCACCTTGACCTTTAGAGATAGGTAGAAAAGCTCTTCTCA
>CABHPQ010176108.1:0-35096 GCA_902168405.1 Peromyscus aztecus
GGGGGGTTAGGGGGTTGCTTAGGCAACAAGGAAAGCAGAACCCACACCAACTGGCAGCCAAGAGGAAAAGACGGGCAGAAGGCAGAGGACGCCGCCAGACCCCCTCGCGGCCACAGTCACCTGTGCCTGGCTCCTGTCCCTGGGCCCAGAACTGCTCCCATCACCCATGGCTTGTCATTCACTGTGTGATGTCATTCCCAGCAGTACCAGGCACCCCAACCGCCAAGGAGTTGCAGACAGGTAACACTAGGAAGGCAGTGGCCAGAGAGGGGGTCCTCTCCCACGCACAGCTCCAGAGGCTGCACGGGAGTAGGAAGTCTGGGAGAAGGGTTTACCCTCAGAGGGTGACAGTGAGGAGCAAAGGACAGTGAGGAGCCTACGGGACTCTTGGCTGGGGACTTTTTGAGCTCCTGGGAGGACTCTTATTGGCTTCAGACACAGGACCCAAATTGACTCTTTTCCGATCTTGCTCATTAGGGTTTGGTGCCTGGCATGGGATGACACTTTTCCACTAGGGACTGATAGATGTCTTTGGGCCCGAGTGAAAAGCCGTGTCTACAGGTGGCCTTTAGGCTCCGTGGGGTGGATGCCCCACCAGTTACAAGCTGGGGGCTGAATCTGAAGTTCTCCTCACAGGGAAACCACAGGACCCACTGGAAGGAAGTTCAAGGGTATCAGTGACCCTTACAGACGTGGGTGGGATGTATCAGCCTGCTCACACTTCCACGGCACTATCGACCCAACTGAGAGTGTGGCCATGCTTATTTAATACTCCACCACTGGGACAGGGGTTCTGGCACCCGGTTAAGGACTCTCACTGAGCTAGGTTAGGTGGTGGTTGATTATGTTTAATTAAGGACTTCTTAGCAGACATGAGCCATTTCTCCAGGCCCTCTGTTTATTGAGCATTAAAAAATGAGAAATTTAGTCTACCAGGCTGAAGAGATGGCTCCGCAGTTAAGAATATGTACTGCTCTTGCAAAGGACCCACATTTGGTTTCCGTTACCCACACCGGGCAGCCTACAACCACCTGTAACTCCATCTCTAAAGAACCTAACACCCTCTTCTGGCCTCTGTGGGCACCTATACTCCCATGTATGTATGTACACAGACCCATGTAATTAAAAATAAGTCTAAAATAGGAGAAAAGGAGAAAGAAATGCAGTATAGGAATCACCAGCTCCAGCACACATTAAGAATTGGGATTTCTGAGGTTCCTCCTCACACATCTTCCTCTAGAACAGACAACAGACTCTGGCCCTTTTCTGCCTGGCTAAAAGGTATTTCCCTGCATGGATGCAATTGTTTTCCTCCTTATAAAAGCTCAGAGTGGTGCTGGCAGCACAGTCTCCAGACTAAGAGCACCAACATCACCTGGGATGCCACAGAACCGAAAAGCTCTTGCCCCAGCCCAGAGCAACTGGCTCAGAAACTCTGGCGACATCAACAAGGTCTCTAGTAGACTTGGGTGCTGCTCAGTTTGAGAGCTACTAACACAGAGTGTTGCCCAAGGACCTGTGCTGGGAGTTTCCCATTTCTGAGAGCCTGTGAGGGTGTGGGTGGTTTGCCACTATAGAGGTCTTTCAGAGGCAGGTAGGCCACCCACCTCCCACACTCCAGCTGTAAGCAAACACCTGACCCCTGGAGGGCGGGCATCAGCTGAGGTCAGGCTTTGGAGCCTTTCTCTTCCAGCTTCCAGACACAGCAGCAGGGATTCAGATGACTCGGCATTGCCATGGCAACTGCATCTCTCTAAAGCTGGTGGGCACCTGCAGCAGGGAGCAGGCAGTGCGGGAAAAGAGTCTACCAGTAGATGAAGAATGGCAGGTGAGAAGAGACGTTCAGGAGAGCTGTAACCACGCACCGGAGCTAGAAGGGTGGTTGCTTCCTCAGGACCCAGGAGGGCCAGGTTGGTGACACATACCTCTCACCTTTCAAGATGGAGAGGCGGGAAGATCCCAAGTTCCAGGTCGGCTAGGATCTCAATCTTCCCCTCAACATACACAAAAGATGGTCCAGGGAGCATCTGGTTCTCCCATGCCACATACAGCAGCAATCTAGGCCAGGGTACTGTAGATTGACTGGACTCCCCAGACTGGGGCACCTGCCAGTGCGTGTCTTTCACAGATCATCTGCCTAAGTTAAATGAAGTGGCTGTGGAAAAATTAACAAGGAAGTTCCCACCACAGAATGGCCTCCTGTGTTCCAGGTTGGGGAGACAAGGACAATGGTATAGAACTTTGTCTGAAAGCAGATGCCAAGACATCAGAGGCCTTAGCTATGGGTTTCTAGCTCTCAAAGAAATCAAGAATGGATATAACAAAGGTAGACATCGTGTCTCCAACGCTGGCTTCAGAGGCACGAACCCAGACCCTTTCTTGGCCCTCAACCCTCTCCATGGCCGAGAGTGGCCAGCATTTCCTGCAGTGAGGTGAGCGTCGCCCCTCCCAGAGAGCAGACTGGCCCTGCAGCCCTGGGTAGTTTGCTTTGTTCCTGTCTCTTGGGGGGGGGGGGGGAAACTCGGAAGCCCTGTGAGGGGTCAGGAGGTGGGAGTCTGCCCTGTTCCCGGATACAGGGTGTGAAAAGTGAGGATGGGGGGAAGTATAGACAACACAGTGTTATCTGTGAGGCTGTCACACCCTTACCGTCCATTTCATCATTGGGGTGTGCAGTGTGTCCCCGGAACTTCCCACATGGGAGTGGTCATCTTTGCCCTGCTGGCCTTCCATGAGCACGAATCCCCTTTCCCTGAGTGTGAGCAGCCTTTCACTGCGATTATCCCTGCTCAAGCCCCTGCTGGCCCTCCAGGTCCTGAGCTCTGCCCTTTAACCAACCACAGTGTGTCAGGAAGCCGAGTGTTTCTGTGACAGCTGCGCAGAAGTCGGCTCCCAACTCCTAGTTTTCTTTCTGCTCTCACAGCGGCAGTAACCCACGCCTTTCGTACACAGCACCTAGGACACTGAGGACCTTGACTCAGCCAGGTCCCTATCACTTCTCCCACTCCAGCCTTGACTCACTCCAGCTAGAACCGGGAGTGAGGCGGAGAGAGACAGGCGGGGAAGGAACGCAGCAGCAGCAGCAGCAGCATCCACCCTCGTTCTCCCAACTGCTCCTCGAGAAGACTCTCCTGGGACCCCATCCGCGTGTGGCCTCTGCACACGCCTCAACATTAGGGGAGGGGTCTGCAGAGGTGGGTAAGGGATGCTGCAATGCCAGCTGTGGGCCCTCTCCCCTCCAGTCACTGCCCTTTATAAATATTTATAGTAGCTCTTCTACTAAAAATAACATCCTGGAGCTCAGGGAGCAGAAAAAAAAAAATCAATGTGAATTGGACTTGGTGATCACATGTGCCACAGGACCCCAGGGGAGAAGGATGCATGAGCAGCACCCACGAAGTGCGCCCCCTGGCTGCCAGCCCCAGCTTGGCCACTTGGCACACTGCTGCCTCCCCCATTGACTGGACCACAGAGTCCTCTGCCCTCCCCCTGGCTGTAGAGCAACAGTACAGCACAGCACTGTGCAGGCGGAAGTTCAGAGAGGAAGGGGGGGGGCGCGGGGAGACGGGGCTATTTTTAGCACTGAGGCCAGGGTGTTAATGTCTGTAGAACGGAGCAAGGCCTGCAGCTTTCTTTGCATAGACAGAAGACCTGTTGGGTTTTTTTTAAAGGTCAAAGGTAGGAAAGAAACCTGTGTGCCCACACCAGGGGGCCCGTACCCTGTGCTGGCCAGACGCCGGGAGGAACCCCATTAGGTCAGGAACACCACACACACGGGCTCAGCGCTTTTTCTTTTCTTTTCCACCTCCTGGTAAATTCCTGATGCAGAGATGAGACCATGCCCTGAGGGAGGAATGCAGATGCTAGGACATGCAGGGCTATGCACGGAGGCCCACCAGCTGGGGCCTCAGGCAGTCCCTCCCCACTTCCCATAGGCTTGGCTCCTCTCTCCGGGGGCTGAGTGAGTCTGGCAGCCTGCAAGCCCGGTCCAGGTGTGCAGCAGCAGCAGCAGCAGCAAGACGGATAGGAATGCGCCTCTGGGGGAAGACCTTCCCTTGTCTTGTCGGTGCCAGCCAGCATGCTCCTCCTCGGCCTCTGTGCCTGGACAAGACAGACTGTTAGTCACAAGCACACTGGGGGTGCAGGGCAAAGCTGCCAACAGCTGGGAACCAGCACATCTGCAGGGAGGGTGGGGCCCGGGCTCTCAGCTCTTCGACTGCATGTAGCTGCCTTTTCTCTTTTGGTGGGACAGGGTTGGGGTGGGGTGGGGTGACGGTGTGTGTGTTCTGAGGTCATTGCTTATGTCAAGAAACTGGGTCACAGTGGCAGGTTTGGAAGGGAGGGGTGCGGTCAAGGAGATGGGCAGAGGAAGGGGAGAGAGCCTCTGGCGGCAGAGAGTATGTCACAGTGTGTGGCACTTTTCATCTGTCTCTACTGCTGGCCTCTCATGACTCCTGACATGGGTCAGAGGACAGACAGCAGGTGACGCAGAGACACCAGCCGATTCCAGCCCCGGCACCGAGTCCTTGTGTGCGGGCTTTGGCGCCTTTGTGTGCACCGAAGGAGCAGGCTGGATGGTGCTCACAAATCTCCTTCCCACGCAGTCTTTCTTGGGAAGAAAGTGTGCCCCAGTGTTCCCCCTAGGGACAGAGGGGACCTGGCAGGTTCCTGAAGGCCTTTGAGTCGGTTCCTGACCTCACCAGCAGCATGCGGCAGCCTGGGCTTGCCACAGGAAGGGCCTGATCTGCATATACTGAGTAGCAGTACCCTGGTGCTGGCCCACCTGCAGCCAGCTCAGCAAACCAAGTGTGCAGGCTGACCTTTCGGGAAGGGTGGGGACCAGTGCGGCCCAGAGGCAGCTCTGAGATGACATTCTTAGAAGGCTATCTGAGAAAGTCCCTTTTCCGGTTGGTGGTGCCATGGCCCTGTTTTTTTTTTTTTTTCTTTCTACCCTGAAGATTTGTAACTGAAAAGGATGTCCAATTTTTAAAAATAAGAAGTGGAGACCAGGTGTGTTGACACACTCCTTTAGTCCAGCACTTGGGAAGCAGGGGCAGTCAGATCTTCTTGAGTTCTAGAACAGCCAAGCCTACATAGTGAGACTCTCTGTCTTAAAAGAAAAAAGAAAAAAAGAAAAGAAAGCGAATCTGGAAGTTGCATCAAGACTATAGATTTAAAAAAAAAAAAGCGACAGACTCATTCCTTAAGACCAGAAGAGTGTCTGTCTGTCCTTTGACTCCCTGGCTCTCTGTGGTCAGTGTGGCTGGGTCAGGATCCCATTAGGAGGCAGTGCTGAGTGACAGGATCCCAGAGGAATTCTTGCTGTGGGTACACTGGACACAGAGGACAGGGCAGCAGAGGCAGAGGCAGCCCAGGGAGGTGGCTACTCTCAGCTGGTACTCTGCCACCCGCTTTAGTCAGTGCCATTGGAGACCCTGGCAAGACAGGCCACTGCCTGGAACCAGTCAACAGGTCCAGTAGTGGCAGCTGTGGGGGAGCGGAGGGAAAGGAGCAGTTGGGTTCTTTCAAGAAATTCCGATGGTAAGGCTTGCTCTGGCGTGGGACCTGTGACGCAGAAAGGGAAGAGGAAGGCGAGGACACACTACTCACCTGAGTTTCCTGTGTCCGGGCTGCTCCTGGGCTAACCTGCAGCAGCATAGGCAGAAACAATACTGAGGTCACACTGGGGCTCTTCACAGCCTCCTGCACTTCTCTAAGGGGGCTTTCCTCACCCACCCGGCCCAGGGGCTAGCCTTCTGTCTCCTTTCTTTTGGGCTTTCCTGCCAGGGATAATGAGGTAGAGGCAGATTGCTCACAGCCCACAACTCAACTGGCATGGAGTACTGTGAAGGAAAGTCAGCCCGTGGAAGCAGAGCTACCTTAACTCTAGGGGGCAGTTATAGGGGAGCAGAGCCTGTCTGGTTCTGAAAGGGAAACAAGGTGGAAACAGTTTTGACGGGGACATTGTTTCTCTACACTCTGGAACAACTTGGCTATCCAGATCCCCCTTGGATGTTCCGAGCCCATGTCTGTCCTCAGAGAGGGCCACTGCTGCCCAGATATGCATGAGGGTGCTTCAGTGTATAAACTAGGGGACATTCCGAAGGACACAGAAGTTCTGGAGTGGCTCAGGTGAACGTGGAGTGCTGGGGCAAACAGAGGAGGCAACAGTCTATGCCTCGTTCTGCGGTCTTGTTTTACACGCAGGATAAAGGGATGCTCAGAGGGAAGGGTACCACGGAGTAGCAGCATCCTTTTCTAGGATTCCAACAGCCAGAGTAGGGCAGACAGAGGTGAGAGCTAGGGGTGAATATGGCAGAGAAGCCTGCTGTGGTCAGAGTTCTTCAAAAGTGCCCATGTGGTGCTCATGCTTTGTGTGCTGAAGACATTGGGCGTGCTGAGCTGACTGGGTTGTGTTTAAGTCACGTGAGCCTGACTTCACCCCCAAAGAAAAGAAATCTTCCTCTGTAAATGGGTAGTTATTGATTTTAAATGTCCCCACCCCAGCTCTGCAAGGACTCGCACACTGTTTAGAGGCAAACCAAAACAAACTCTCCTTATCTCGCCCCCGACTCTACCCTCTTGCTCTTGGAGATGGTACCTGAACGCCATAGAAGCTCAGGCATTCTCACAGCCTTCACACGGACAGACAGAGCCTGGTGTGCGCACTCAGAGGGACAAAGGGAGACTCAGAGCTAAGAGCAAGCATCCAGTCGGACAGAAACGGACTGACAGGGTCAGTCAGGGACAGAGACAGAGGCCCCACGCCAGGTCAGGCCGACAGAAACCACTCCAATTCCTACAAGCAACTGAGTCCGAGGACAGGAAGCACACAGGAGGGGGATCAAGGGCGTAGCTGCGTCTTTAGTCAAGAAGCTTCCACAGCAATGCTCAAGTTTGGTTGGGGTATGGGCATGTGTTTGGGGGTGAGTGGATGTTTACAGGAGTGGCATGTCTCTGTCCCCCTGCCTCCTGGCCCTTCTTATCTGAACCTGGACCTCCGAATGGCTGTTCTCTTCTGACAGCCTCGAGTGTGGCCAGGGCCGCAATTCCCACCAACCCGTGCCCGGTGGCCCATTTCTCCAGGGCCTCATTTTGACTTCCTAATGCTTTCTCTACATGCCCAGTGTTTTCTCCTGTTTCCTTGGTAACGCCACTGCCCTTGCTGACTGGTTCCCTGGCCCCAGCCTGCAAATACTCTCTCTTAAACGTACCACCCCAGGGGCAAAACTGCATTACACAGCCACTGTTCTGAGGGGGTTCCCACCTGTCCCCCCGTGACTGCCTTCCACCTTGCACTGGGGGCTTCTCCACACGGTCTAGTTCTGCTTGGACTCTAAAGCCCTGGGCTTGGAGCTGGGGCCTCCTGGAGTGGATCCAGGTGCTGCCACTTATTAACCTGCCCAGTTAATAAGCCTTGGAGCCTTGGCTAGAATTCTCCCCCTCTGGGGCTGTGAAGCCAAGTGAAGACAACTGTGTTACAGACTTACCTACGGGTCTAGTAGGTAGCTAGGAGCCAGCATGGGTCTCCCCTCACCTCTCCTGCTTCTTCCCTTCACCTCCTGAGGCTGGGGGACCACTCCCTCTCACCTAACGCTAGCCTGTCTGTCGCCCTGTTCATTTCCTTGGACAGGTTCACTCGCCGACATTACTAGAAGTCGGGCACTGTTCCAGACACTGGGAATACATCACCAACAGCACAGGCCAAAACCTCTGCCTTAGGGAGTGTACGTTCTGGAGGGATCCAGAAACAACGTATGGATACAGGACAGACATAACTGGAGAACTCTCAAACGGCTCAAGAGGATTTCGTTATGGGCTTAATATCCCACTGGAAGATGACAATCAAGAACATGAAGTTCGGTACACAGAGAAACCCTGTCTCAAAAAACCAAAAAAAAAAAAAAAAAAAAGAGAGAGAGCGAGAACATGAAGTTTGGAGTCAGAAAGACCCACTTCAAGTCTACTTTTACTTATTCTCACCCAGAGGCTGTGTGAACAGACTCCCCCAGAATCTGTTTCCCTATTACTTAAATGGGGATATTAATATCTGTACATTTTAATATAAAGGGTCACATGAGATTTTACATGAAATCATTTAGCACAGAACAAGTACATAAATAGTTTCTATGCATAGTGAGACTCAGAAGGTATTACTGTCCTTGGCCAACACCTTTCTTTCTCGCTTTTACTCTCCCAGGAAGCCAGCTATTCCAACCTACAAGTCTCTTACTTTCCAGAAAGTCTCAGTATTATTTATTATACATTCAATAGTCTGTTTTATTTTGAGACAGGGTTTCTCTGTGTAGCCCTGGCTCTCCTGGAACTTGGTAGACCAGGCTGGCCTCGAACTCAAGAGAACTGCTTGCCTCTGCCTCCTGAGGGCTGGGATTAAAGGTGAGCACCACCACATCCAGCTTTAACGGTGTTTTCTTCTGAGGCAAGGTTTCACGTGGCCCACACTGACCTCAAACTCACTTTGTAGCAGAGAATGAGCCTGAATTCCGGATCCTCCTGCCTCTGCCTGCCGAGTACCGGGATTCCAGGCGCATGCCACTGCTCCTGTGGTTCGTGTGGTGCGGGGTTTGGCCTGGCCTTTGGGTGTGCTGGGTGGGCCACCTCCCAACGGAGCCACTTCCCTAGCCAACATCTGATCCTTTCTAATCAAGCTTTTCTGCTGCTTTGGTTCCTCCCACGCTTCCTCTGCACAGCTCAGTTGTGCTTCCCCAACTAGACCTGTCAACCCCAGGAGGAAGGGCAATCGATGTTCTGTGACTTGTTTGCACCCCAGAGTAGGGGTAAATGGCCTGACACTACCACCTGTGGGCACACCAAAGGCAGCTGGGCGAACAGCAGGAGGCACTGTGGGGGCTGCAGCCTTGGGGAGGGTGTGGTAGGGGAGAGGTCGGAAACAAAGGGAAGGAGGTCAGCATCCACTGCTCTACGGCTTGGTCTCCCATGCAAACTAGGGGTCCTGACTTGCCTTTACCTCCGTCTTTCTCAGCCTGCATCTTCTCGTCTTCCTCTGTACCTTCCTCTGCTGTGGAAACAAGTCCAAGGAGGACAGTGACCCTTGGGTCTAGCACCAGGGTGGGAGGCAGGTGAGGGAGGCAACTTGGAAGGCCTGAGGTCTGAGGCAGAGCCCTAAGGCAGCGAGCAGCCTCCAGGGTGTATAAATGTCCCTTGCCCGTGCCCAACAGCTCCACACCCTGGTACTGTTTGATTGGAACCCTGCACACCCATGAAGCAGGGGGCATGATGTTAACCGGCTGGCATTTTGGGGGATCAAGGTGGGGGTGCTATCTACTAGGGTTATACTCAATATTTTGCATTCAGGTTCAAGAAAACGATCATAGAAGTGCATGGTGGAGGGAAGCCCAGGTTAAGACCGGCTTTGAAAGGGGGCTGTGTGCTCAACACTGGGTGTTCTCGCTGAATCTGGACCTTGGTATGGCCAAACAGGAGAGCAGACATATTTGATGCATGTTAAAGGGATTGGGTAGAATCTCCTAAAAAAGGAGAAAACTTGGGAGTTACCACACTATCTACCGCCAACCACTCTAAAGCTGGCCTGGAGAGAAAGTCTGGACTTAGGGCAGCTTTAGGCAGGAAACAACCCATGACAGAAAGGGAGATGTTAGCTCCCTAATAAGGAAGAACTCTCCAGTGATTAGAGCTGGCTATAAATGAGCTCCCCGGAAATATTCAAACTGGAGGTTTCTAAATTGACAGCAAGTTCACTGGAATATCTTTAAGACCCCTTCGAACCCTAGGATTCCACTACTTGAGAAAATTTTTGAAAGATGAGGAAGACAAACTACGGATGTGTGTCCTGTGCATGCTGCGGGAGGTGTATGAAAAGTCAGCCTGGTATCCACTCCTATCCTAACCAAAGCCACCTTCAAGGAAGACGTCAACATGCGCCATATGGGCAGGGCTCTCCCATCCACCGAGGGACAGGATTTATCTCTGCATTTAACGAGGGTGCTGGGCGATGGATGCCTATGTCAAAATACAGGCCTCTGTGCTTGGGGAAAGGAGCGTCACAGAACCTGCCCCGTTGCCTGTCACGGGTCGGCTCAGAGCCCTGGCTTCATGTTTCTCTACATTCAAGCTCTAGAACTAGTTTTGCCTCTGCATGTTCTGTGATCACAAGCGACTTCCCTGAAAACTCCCTTACCATATTTCTGAAATAAGAAAGTTGGACAATAGGACCGCGAACATACCTTCTAAATGACAGTTTTATTAAAACCAACTTTTCATGTTAACTGATGTTCTAGCCTCCCTCCCCCACCATAGAGCCTAGGTGGGCTTTGAATTCATAAGGCTCCCAAGAATTGGGGATCGCAGGCATGCACTGCCATCCTGCCTCAGTCCCTGTCCATCAAATTCCACTCTCATTCTCGAGCACTGAGCTTGTCAGCCACCTGTTTTTACATAGACTCTAACTGTACTCTCTCTGCATGTCCTAGAAGTCCCTGAGAAACTCCCTCTAAAACTGTAAGTGAAGTCTATTAGAGAAGGGGTCTTCTAGTCAGCTGCGAGGTCTCCTGAGGTCACCCTCCCCGACCCCCGTCCAGCTCTGTGCATATACAGTGAGGGCTGGGCTTCATTGTGGCCATGAGAAACAGGACAAGAGAGGGCGAGGGCATCATATGGCCCGTGGCAGAATGGGCGAGGGACCCGAGCTGGGAACGCCAATCAGGCCACAGGTGTAATCTCTTCCAAAGGAAAACGGATGGATGTGAGGGCTGAGGTGTGGAAGAGATGACAGCCCTCGAGGAGATGCTTTCCCATGCTGAAAATGTGGCTTGCCTTCCACAGGAGTGTCTGAACGGCCACCGGAAACACTGCTCTGCTAAGCCACTGCAGAGTACTTACAGGCTCTGCCTTGGGTAATGAAGGACAGAGAGGGCCCTTTGGTGGGTAATGAAGGACAGAGGGCCCTTTGGTGGGTAATGAAGGACAGAGGGCCCTTTGGTGGGTAATGAAGGACAGAGGGCCCTTTGGTGGAATGCTGCGGTACTCGGGATGGCAGCCCCACAGGAATGCCGTGGCAGGAGAATAATCCCTAAGCACTGAGTGGCTCCATCACTGATGGAGCGGAGGGGTACTTGGAGGTACGGTGGCTTTGTCCTCTCTCTCTCTCTCTCTCTCTCCCCCAGGTTTCATGTAAGGGGAACATGCTGTGGAGCAGAGGAAGGAGTCAAACAGGACTGAGCATGAAGAAGGGAGGGAGCTGCAGCTGGGGTCTTCAGGTGAGGTCAGAGCCTGCTCATGGACAAAACAGAGTCAGACAGGAGGAAGCCAGAGGGCGGCTGGAATAGTGACAGGTGGCTTGGTGCTGACGGCTGCCACATCCAGGACAGCTTCAGAATGAGGTGATGGCCAGCCTAGGGGGAGAGCCGCTGTGGACAAAGTGGAGGTGGGGAGGGAGAGAGAGAGGGAGAGAGAGGGAGAGAGAGAGGAGGAGAGAGAGAGAGAGAGGGAGAGAGAGGGAGAGAGAGAGAAGGGCTCTGGCTGCACTGAAGAGCAGACTTTCCTTCAAGTTGGAACGGTATCTGCTCCTTCAGACTGTTCTTAATATAAGCTGTGATCGCATGTGGGAGGGAGGAGGCGCTGGGTGAAGAGTCTGTGTGTTCCTAGAAGGGAAAACGGAGTGGAAAGAAGAAGGGCAGTGTGCCTGGTGGTAGGAGAGGGCAGGAAGACACGGGCACAGAGTGGAGGGAGGTGGACACTGGTGGGGAGCTCTGGGTTTCACCTGAATGGAGCTCCTTCACCAGGGATGACATGGTGTTGGTGATGGAGTCAGCAGCCACCAGCAGGTCATTGCGGAGGTTTCTCCTCGTACCTGAGGAGTCAGAGCAGATGGTAATGCGGATGGGTGAGCATGGCGGAGAGTGCTGAGGGATGCCCCAGCCAGTGAGGCCCTGGAGCCCGGGTGCAGAGGCCATTAGGGCAGGTGGGACTGCCGCAGCTCTGCATGCTCCTGGAACGTCCAGTCCACTCCGTCTTCTCCACCGGGAGAGTGGGGGGCCTGTCAAGTCCTGTCAAGTCCATGCTCTGAAGGCACCACGGTAGAATGGGGTTCCGGCTTAGCTTTGCCTCAGCACGTTCCTCAGTCTCAGGGTGAGGGGCTTAACTCTTTGTCTCCATTCCCTCCCCTCAAGACTCCCTTGCCCATTATTTAAGACTGCAGGACCCGGGTTCCTCAGTCGGCCGCGTGGCAAGTACATGCTTACTGCTCTCTGGTTAGGTCCTATGGAGTTACCGCTCTTCCTTTTTGCTTTTTATAAGGACCTCATAGGGCCAATGTGTGAGGAGGCAAAGCCCAAAGGGAAGAAGGCATTTCCTTCAGTCCAGAGCTTAGAACCCAAGGGGCCAATTACCTTCACACATGTGCCTGCAGACCTCCCATGGAAGACCAGCCTATCATGGAGAAGGAGCCAGCACATAACTTATTTATACTGTCAATCTGATTACTAAGGCCACACTATCTGATCATCCGAAGCCAGGAGCACAAAAGGTAAGTGACTGGAAAAATCCTGGCAGGGATCCCGCATGTGCTTTCAGCCCCTTAGCTCTCCACAGACTCGCCCGGAAACTCACCTTGTGCAAAGGCCTCCTGGACATCTCCCCCAACTCCACTCAGTGAGTCCTGTGGGCCGTGGGTCGGGGTGGAGCCGGCAGACGTGGAACGCACTGGCATGGGCATAGGGCGGCCACCTCCATGAGTGGGTGATGTGTGAGGTGACCCTGTGGCTTGAGCCTGGGAGGATCAGAGAGAAAACATGTCATCTTGGGTGTCCAATCTCTCGAAGAAAAGGGGGAAAGCACTTCCCAGGATCATACTTTTTAAAAACAAAAAAACCAAAACCAAAACCCAGGAGCCAGGACTCGGGAAAGGAAGGGAAGGAAGAGAGAAGGGGGCAGTGTGGGAATAAGAACACTGTAAGAACAGGCTGAGACCTCGTACTTAGGAGGCAGGAGGATGGCTGGGAATTCAAAGGCAGCCTGGGCTACACAGTCAGTTCAACACTACAGGGTAAGAACCCGCCTCAGAAAATCAAAACCAAAAGGAGGGGCCGAGAGAGGCGGGAAGCGCGTGGCAGGGAGAGCGGCTGTATCCAGGAGGGTCCAAGAGGGGAAAAACAAACAAACAAACAAACAAAAAAACCCACAGGCATCCTCCTGTTTGCAGGCCAGCATTCTGTACCCATTCTTATCTGACCCCACAAGAACCCGTGGGTAGAAAGCACCCATCTTTTTCATATAACTTTTAGAGATGAAAATCAAGACCACGGGAGAGGCTTCTCGAGAGTGTGTGGGAGGAAACGCGCAGTTCACCAGAGGCCACGGGCTGTGTGTGTGTGTGTTCTTTCTCACATGTGATATCCAGCAAAACTGCCACACTGCCGCTGCCACACCCTCTCGGGGAGGTCTGCTTGGGTACTGTAGGACCAGGTGAGAGTGACCACAGGTTCATTAGCGGGGCGCTTTCCTCAAGAGAGCCCAGTATAGTTTTGGATTTTCCCCCAAGCTTACTCTCTCTCTCTCTCTAAGACAGGGTCTCTTCTACATGGCCCTGGCTGTCTTGGAATTATGTACACCAGGCTGGCCTCAAACTCACAGAGATCCGCCTGCCTCTGCCTCCTGAGTGCTGGGATTAAGGTGTGCACCACCGCCGCCACCCGGCTGCTCGTTACTCTTAAAGACTTATTTTTGACTGGACTCAGACTTGGAAGAAAAAGCTCTTGGCAAGGACGGCCTGCAGTTCTTGGCAATCTGTTTCTGGTATTTCTCTTTGGCTTCCTTCCTTCTCTTGGCCAAAAGCTTAGCACGTTCTGCAGCCCCCTTGTTTTGCTTAATATATTGTTTCTTCAGAGCAGTGTGCTGCGTCTGTGTTGCAGGACACGTGGAGGAACAAGATGCTGAATCTTGGGTGCACTGGTCCTGGGTTTCTAACATCCTTTGTTTAAGGGCTTTCTGACACCACTGGAGGACATCATCTTCTTTAAAGAAACTAAGTTTTCAGATTCTGCTAGCTCTTTTGGGCCCCAACCACCGAGGCACAGCATGTTGTAGGTCCAGGAATATCCTTCTCTCTTAAAAATAACCAAGCTGAGAACAGTCAGACTGTCACCTACAATGCACTCTGAACAGAGGTGCACTTCCCATCTCTAGCTCTCCTTGGTCTGTAACAAGAACGCCACTCACTCCGCTGTGGGTCAATACACCTTGCTTCACGGGAAAACCTTGTCTGTTGTTCACCCAGAGCATCAGCAGCCACTTCTATGGCCATGCGCTTCTCACAGGAACTTTGACAATTGCGTTCATTGTCCATGTCCATGTTTCTGATGGCCAGCTTCATCTTGACAGGGTTGACCACCTAAGAAGCAGCTTGGAGCAATGGGGTGTGGCAGCTGGAAGAATTCAACTCATCGGAGGCAGTCCCCTGGCCCAGGGCGTCAGATTGGAGGATTTGGGGGGAGCAAAACTGGATGAATAGAAGTAACAGTTGAGAACAGGTTCCTGCGAGTCTCTCTGGGGATTTAGCCCAGAGATGCCAGACAGACAGACTATGCCCCACACGGCTGCCTGGAGGTCCGCACAATGCTTCCCCTCACTGCTGCAGCTGTGTGGGTGCTGAACGGAATATTTTGTTCTCGATGGTTCCTATTTTCTAGTTTGTTTTCTGAGACATGGCCTCAACTTCAAGATCTTCCTGCTGCAGTCCTGTGCTGGGATCTCAGGAGCCTGCCGCTCTGCCCTGTTCTTGATGATTCTTGCTGAACTTTTGTGTGTGGGTGTGTTATTTATTCATTAAAAAAAAAAAAAAGGTCTCGCTGGGTGGTGGTGATGCACACCTTTAATACCAGTACTCGGGAGGCAGAGCCAGGTGGATCTCTGTGAGTTCGAGGCCAGCCTGGTCTATAGAGTGAGATCCAGGACAGGCTCCAAAGCTACACAGAGAAAACCTGTCTAGAAAAAAAAAAAAAAAAAAAAAAAGGGTCTCATGTACCCCAGGCTAGCCTTGAACTTGCTATGTCACTCAGGATAGCCTGGGACACCTGTTCCTCTTGCCTCTACTTCCCAAGTACTGCATTATAGGCATACCGCAATGCCAGCTGTGTGTGTGTTTTAATTTAAGACATATAAAAGCGCAGAAAATGATCAGATATAACACCATGAACCACCCCAAATGAATAATTCCATACAATTTAGTTTAATCTAAAAACGGTACAGATAGACTTGAAGACGCTCTTAACCCCCAGTTCTTCGTAGGTTCAGTCCCTTCATCTCTTCCCTTTGGAAACTTCCTGTTTTTGTTTTTTAACCAGAGATTTTGGTGTGGATTTTTTTCTTTTGCCTATGTGCACATATATAACTATGAATATAATATTTTCATGCCTTTATATTCTGTATGATTGGTATTTAACTACAATGATTACTTTTAAAATTGTTTCTATTACTTAGCATATTCTTAGCGAGTGATTCATGATATGAATAAATATGAATTTAGACCCTTCCTTCACATCACATTAAAAAAACAAACCACCAGGTGGTGGTGGCACACCCCTGGGAAGCAGAGGCAGGCGACTTTTGAGTTCGAGGCCAGCCTGGTCTACAGAGAGAATTTCAGGACAGCCAGGACTATAGAGAAACCCTGTCTTAAAAAACCCCAAACCAGCCGGGCGTTGGTGGTGCACGCCTTTAATCCCAGCACTCGGGAGGCAGAGCCAGGCGGATCTCTGTGAGTTCGAGGCCAGCCTGGGCTACCAAGTGAGCTCCAGGAGAGGCACAAAGCTACACAGAGAAACCCTGTCTCAAAAAAAACAAAAAAAACCCCAAAACCCCAAACCAAACCAAACCAACAGAATGACCTCAAAATGGAGCAGAATAAATATTAGACCTAATATCGCACAATTTCTCAAAGAAAGCAAAGGAAAATCCTATGCAAAGACTTCTTGGATATAATACCCAAACCATTATGTTTAAATGAAAAAAAAGGAATAATTTTTTTAATTTATTTTTTAATGCATGCATGTTTTTATGTGTTGCCTGGAGAGGCCAGAGATCAATATTAGGTACCTTCTACAATTACTCCCCACTTTATTTTTTCTTAAGATGTATTTATTTTTATATGTGTATTTTTTTTTTTTTTCCGAGACAGGGTTTCTCTGTGTAGCTTTGCGCCTTTCCTGGAACTTGCTTTGGAGACCAAGCTGGCCTCGAACTCACAGAGATCCGCCTGGCTCTGCCTACCGAGTGCTGGGATTAAAGGCGTGCGCCACCACCGCCCGGCTTATATGTGTATTTTTATATCTTTTTATGTGTATGGGTGTTTTGCCTGCATATATATGGGTCTGTGTACCTGGTGCCCAAAGATGAGTCAGATCCCCTGGAACTGGAGTTACAGACGGTTGTGTGAGCTGCCATGTGAGTGTTTGGAATTGAACCCAGGTCCTCTGGAAGAACAGCCAAGTGGTTTTTTGTTTGTTTGTTCGTTTGTTTTAAGGCAGGGTTTCTCCATGTAACAGCCCTGGCTGTCCTGGAACTCACTACGTAGATCAGGCTGGCCTCGAACTCACAAGAGAACCACCTGCCTCTGCTTCCCGAGTGCTGGGACTGTAGGTATGTGCCACTACATCCAGCATGGCTATTGCTCTTAGCCCCTGAGCCATCTCTCCATCCTCCACCTGAGATGGGGGGGTCTCTCACCGAACTGGAGTTCACTGATTAGGTTAGTCTAGCCGGCCAGCAAGCCCCAGGGATGTTATTTCTGCGTCCCCAGTGCTAGGGTGACAAGTGTGTGCCACCCTGTCCTTATTCCTGCATGCCCAGTGCTTTACTGACAAGCCATCGCCCTAGCCCATGATACACTGGCTTTTTATCAAGTAAGAGACTTTTACCAAAATATCCAGAAGAGAAAACTTCAGATGTTCTTATCACAGGAAAGTATTACTACTTGTTTATAATGATGGATATCCTAGTTAATTGATACAATATAACTTAGATCAGGCTATACTGCAAAAAGATGTAAAATTATCATCTTTTGATGTAAAAAAAACCCTTTGCTTTTCAAAGAACAGTCATTAAACTCCATATGGGCAGATCAACTAAAAAACGGATCAACGATCTACACAAAAACAGAATAGCACTCGGGAGGTGGAGGCAGGCAGAGCTCTGAGTTTGAGGCCAGCCTGATCTACATAGTGAGTGAGTGAGTGAGTGAGTGAGTGAGTGAGTGAGTGAGAGAGAGAGAGAGAGAGAGAGAGAGAGAGAGACAGAGAGACAGAGACTAAGACTCAGTGTTAGATGTGCCTGTAATCCCAGAACTTTGGAGGGAGAGGCAGCAGGGTCTGTGGGTTAGGGACGAGCCTCAGCTGTGCCGTAAGCTTCAGCCAAGACCACCTGGGCTGCATGAGACCCTGATCACTGCTGTCCAAGGACTAGAGTTCGGATCCCTGCACCTACATCAGGTGGCTCCAAGGGAACCAACACCCACTCTGGCCTCCATGGGCCTGTGTGCACACACTCATAAAATAATAAAATAATCTGAGTGAAAAACAACAAGAGAAAGGATCTCACAAAAGGGAGCCGAGTCTTAAGATGGAATCTCGGATTAGGAACCTCACCTAGCACAGACAAAGAACTCTCCCGACTCAGTCACAAAAGGACAAGTAATCTAATTTGAAAACAGGCAAAAGATCAAGCAGTTAATTCTCTAAAGACAGGAAAACGTCCAACAGGCATGAAAAGGATCCTCGATGGCACTGAACACTAGGGAAAGAAATGAAGAACACCATGAGAGGCCACTTTACACCCATGACGATGAAGGCTACGAAAAAGATAATAACAAGTGCCGACGAGAATGCGGAGAAACTGGAACCCTCAGACACTGCCAGCAGGGGTGTGAGAGGATGCAGCTGCTCTGGAAGACAGCCTGGATGCTCCTCAAAAGGCTGAGCTCCCCATGACACAGCTATTCCACCCAAGAGAAAGGAAAACGTGTTTGAACAAAATTGGTGTCCAGATGTTCACGAGAACGCTAACACAGCCAGAGTGGAACAGCTTAAGAGTCAACTTGAACGCTTCAGATCTAATGGGTTACATCCATACAGTGGAATAGTATTAGGCAATAAAAAGGAATGAAGAACTGATAACATTCACGGCATTTTGAAAACATTTTGCTAAGTGAAGGAAGCCACTCACAAAAGAACACACATTCTAAATGTACACGAAAACCCCAGAATAGGGAAATCATAGACAAAGTACATTGGTGGTGATTATATAGGCAGAGCGGGGGTTGGAAAGGCTGAGGGATGATTGGGAACGGGCAAGATGCTTTTTTTTTTTTTTTTTTTTTTTTTGAGACTGATGAAGTGATAAAGTTTCCAGAACTGAAGTTCATGATGACGGTACAACTCTGAGACTATAGTTTAAAAAAAAAAACAAAAACAAAAACAAACAAACAAAAAAAAACCCCATAGACTGAAGTAAACATCCACAAATTATATCTGAAGCGGAACACAGGAAGATTTCTCCTAACTCAGTGATGTGACAAACAATGTAAGCCCAAAGTGGTCAAAATCTGAGCACACGTTTCCTCACAGGAGGAGTCGGATTATCGTAATCATGCACATGCCAAGTCCCCAGGGACGGGACTCTGCGCACACACCGCAGAATACTCTGCTCAGGACTGCTTAGAAACAGCTACAACTGAGGACTGTCAAGGGTGTGGGGAACTGAAACCCCTACTGCTGCTGCGGGCGAGAAGTTGCCAGGTTTCTTAGACTGTGAATCAGAAGCCTAACCACAGAACCCAGCAAACCCTGCTGCCAAGCACTCCCTGAGAGGAATGAAAACATAAGCCCACCTAGAACGTACAAATGTTTACTGGCGACAATTTAACAGCTCCAAGCGGAAATAACCCCAAAGTCCACTAACTTGGATTAATAAAATGTGACAATACTAAATATTTTTTTATTTTGTGAAATACTCATCTTTTATTTGTCAGTAATTATTAAACATTTTATTATTTCTTACTTTTTTCAGAGTATGTATCATTTCTTCTCAGTTACAAGTGAATCCTCTTATGGCCAATTATTTTTTTTTAAATTGAGTATTTCATACATATATATAAAATGTGTTTTGATCAAATCTACCCCATCCCTCCCCTCCAATCCTTCCCCCAGTCCCACCCTACCATTATTCCCTCTCAATTTCATGTACTTAAAAAAGTAAACAAATAAAACAGTCCTTAGTCCAGCATGTGGGTGGGTGTGGGACTATCCTCTGGGGCATGGGTAGTCTCTCAGGGGCTGCATTTCTGAAGGGAACTGACTCCCTCCCAGCAGCCACCAATTTGGGCTATTTAATATTTGCATATTAAAATTGCTAGAACAGGGAGTTGGAGAGATGATTCAGTGGTTAAGAGCCCTGGTTGCTCTTCTAGAGGACCCGGGTTCAATTCCCAGCACCCACATGGTGGCTCACAACCATCTGTTCCTCCAGTTCCAAGGGATCCAACTAACCTATTCTGACCTCTTCAGGCACCTAGAGCACATGGCGCACATACATACATGCAGGTAAAAACTCATACATATAAAATTGAAAAATAATTTATTATTATTATTATTATTATTATTATTTTGGTTTTTCGAGACAGGGTTTTTCTGAGTAGCTTTGGAGCCTATCCTGGAACTCACTCTGTAGACCAGGCTGGCCTCGAATTCACAGAGATCCGCCTGGCTCTGCCTCCCGAGTGCTGGGATTTAAAGGCGTGCACCACCACCGCCCGGCGAAAAAATAAATCTTAAGAAAACATTGGGATAGAGCCGGCATTGGTACAGCAACCCTTGTCTGGGTTGAGTAAGAAAACTTTGATACCCAGGGTAGTTCAAAGACACAATGTGTGGCTCATGGACATGCAGTTGCTTCAGCCCTGCCTGAGAAGGAACTGATCTTGGCTGTGGAATGCCATTGGTCCAGGGATGCCAAGAGACTGTGATCTAGCTCTAACAGAACACACAATAACAACAACAACAACAGAGTGCATTCTCTGTTGAAAAGACTGTGCCCTCCCTTACCGGCGTGACTCACACTACCTTCTCTTCTCAGATGCACAATTGCCCTTTGCCCTCTGTGCCTCCCGACCCGTGCACGCCTGCTGGACCCCCAGGCGTCGGCCTGGAGGCTGAGACCATGTCATCCTGAGACCCAGCGCTCTGCTCCTCTGTTCCAGCATGCACCTGTCTTCTCACGTTCCAAGCCTACACCGCTGTGCTCAGCACAGGTTGATGCTTAGTAAGTCCTTGTCAGGCGCTGATGAGGGGCATCAAGTTTCTCACCCTTCCTTTGGTAATGGAAAGTAGGAAAGTAGCTAGGGCAGGCAATGAGTTCCCCGGGAAGTAGTAAATCTGTCGATCACTGGAAAATCTTGGTGTGAAATTCTCTAACTAGCTGACTAAATGTGGTAGCCAGACCTCAGACAGCCCAAAGTGACCTGCCATGCACATCCTGGAATAATCTCCTGCTCTGGAATGTTGGCTGGGCCAAGTGACTTGCTTCCTAATGAATCAGACAAATGGGACAGATGCCACTTTTGAGGTTAGGTTATAAAAGATGGTGGCTATATAGCCTGGGTGACCCTTGACTGTAGCCTTATAGGAGCCTCTGCAGTGTCCTGGCCCATAGGGGTTGTGATATGATTGATATTATGTCTCTCTAAGTCAGTTTTGAGATGATACTGTGTAGCAATAAATAACCAAACATGCACCAAACTTACTGTGTTTCTGTTTTTTAAATAACTACTTGAATAGAGCAATCACAGTTGGAACTGGGTTGACAAAGTGGGCAGATGGATTTGGGGAGAGACTAGAACCAGAGGCCCCAACGACAGGCTGGAGGCCCCCAGGAGGAGGCCCATGGGAGGGAAGAGAGGCAAGGAAAGGTAGCCAGGAAAACATCTTCCTAATGTGACAGTGCACCCAGGGTCCTGAGACCAGTAGCCTGGCCCAATACCCCGTCTCTGGCTCTCTGTCCATGACTATCAGCGCCCTGTAGCACTGCTCGGTACCCAAAGCGGAAGGGAAGCAGGTCCTGAGATGCGACCCCAGGTCTTCCCAGGTGAGCACAGAGGGAGGCAGAGTGGATCAGGGACAAGGGGTTGGAAATGGAAGTTAGAGACTCGGCTTCTTCTCTCCACCTTATGGCACACAGACCCAACCGTGTCCAGGGTCCAGCTTTCTCATCTACAAACGGGAGGATACTAGCGGACACCTGAGGTATTTTTCAGATTAAAAAAAAAAAAATGCTGTGATCCATGATCTTCACCACGTCACTGCATCTCCTCAGTGCCAACTGGCCCTTGCTTGGACTGGGTTGAAACCACTGTCAGAGAAGAGCATGCTCCTGAGAAGAAATGGCTCTGTCTCATGTCACCTGGTGACATGTCCTGCTTGTAACTAACCTGCCTCACAAGTCCAGCCAGTACCAGAGACGTTGCACACAAGAGACGTTGCACACAAGAGACGTTGCACACAGAGGTCTTGAAGATGTGAAGATCTGATGAGGGGCACAGGGAACAGGCTGCCCTGCAGGGTACAGGACTAGCTTTGGAAAGACAGTTGGAGAGGAGGGCCTTCTGATCACGTGTACACACACTGGAGTGTGGGAAGCTCGGTGAGACATCCTGAGCCTGCGGTGCACAGTAATCCCCTCACCTTGCTCTGTCTCACCTACCCGTGATCAGGTACTTGACAGGCTGAGGCCAGACAGACACCAAGAATTCAGCTGTGGTACTGCAGTACAGTCTACGAGCACTCTGCCTCAACAGCAAGGCCGGAGTCAAGGCACGCCCTCTCCACAGGGACTGCCAGGCTCTCCGTTAAGAGCAACTCGTCCAGGATGAACAGCACAGTGGGTAGCTGAGGGTGCAGGGGCATCTGAGAGTAAAATAAAAACCCCCATGGCTCCAAGGTAGGAGGGCCATTGGCCTTGGGAAGAAGAGAAGCCGGGCAACACACTGCACCTCTTTCAGGATTCCTGACACACCACTTGTAGCACACTCCATAGTGAAGGCTTGCATCCAGAATGGCCCATCCTATGTCTAACCAACAAGCACACATGATAAATGTCCTACAACTCAGGTTCCCTGAATGCAGACACCCCTTACGGTTGGAAACACTTCTGCTGGGAATGTAGGGCTAGAGGCACATTCCAACCTGAGCAGCAGTCCTGACTGCTGGTTCTCATTTTCAAACCGGCAAAGATATGGAAAACTCATGAAAGTTTTGCACTGGGCTCCAGAAAAGTGTGTGGAAATTACATTTATGTATTCAAGGGTCTTATGCCCTACCTCATTTTATGCATGCAGAGACTGAGACCCACAGAGGTCAACCAGGCTACAAACAGATCAGTAGAAGGTCTCGAATGGCTAGGAGAAGCCTGAGTATGCTTGGATCATATTCCCACAGTCCTGAGGTCAGAAGGAACACGAATCAGTCAAGACTTCCCACGACTGAAGTGAACTATGATTTCCCCCACTTCCCTTCAAGAAGAGTGGACTCTGGGGCCTCTACTGCCCAGCCATAATCTCAGCACTACTGTGATTTCCTACAGAAGAATCAATTTCATTTCCAGGAAGGACAAGAAATGTAGGAAGGGACAAGGCAGATCATGACTTCCTCCCTTATCTGGAACACAGATTAAACACTGGAGCCAGAACAGGTACAGAGAATGCCAGAGAAGGTGAGCTGAGGACAGGGATCTCTCCCCAGAGGAATGAGAACTCAGACGCAGAGGCAGAGACTTGCCAGAGGACCAGCTGCAGAGAGAAAAGGGCACTGTCTTCAGGCAAAACGACCAGGGCACGGCTCTTGGCTGTCTTTAGGCATCCCCAGTAGGGTGCCTGGCACACAGTAGGGACTCCGTAAATAGCCCTTCTTTCTCTTCTTTTCCATATGGAACAGGTAAGATTTTTTGGTAATCTCCTTGGTACACTTTATAATCAAGTAGCCAAGCCCAGGGAAGTCTATGGTAAAAAGTGTAACGTTGAGAGCAAGCCCTCCTTCCCCTGAACACTCCCCTCCCCTGGCCAGGCTGTTAGCATGGCAACAGGACGGAGGACATTTCAGTCTCCATCTCTCTCCCTGACTCATGGATACCTGCCAGGCAGCAGATGGCCTGTGTGGACGATTACCTTCACTTTGCCGCAGTGTATTTAAATTAAACAAACTGGCCTTTTTGCTGCTGATTGTTGGATGCCCTCTCAGAAAAACAAAAACAAAATCCGGGGAGAGAAGAGCTGTAAGTCTGAAACCTAGGCAAGGCAACGGTGGCTGTGTGGGGAATGGGAACTGATAAAGAATGAGCTCAGGACATTTTCCCTGGGAGAACAGGTAAAAAGCCTCACACACGCCTGAGCTGGCGCCGAGGTGGAGCTGGGCCGGGAAGATGCAGCTGCGCCACCGACTGTGGAGAGAGGGTGGGCTGTCTCCGCTGCAGTCAGCCTTGCCGCAGATGAGAAAATAACCACCTCATCTGACCGCTGGGAGTCAGGACTCGGCCTGGGAGCCACATCTCATGCATAAGAGGGTAGCAGGGACCAGCAGCGGTAAGAAAGGCAGCGGGATGCATTCCGTCTGGGCTGAACTGAAGCAGGGAAGGAGGCGCTCGAGCATCCTGCCTCAGCGAGTGCCCATTTGCAAGAACAGGCCAGTATGACCTTTAAAAGGCAAACCTGGCTGCTAGACTCCTCATAGAGCACTGAGGAGAATTTCTATGATGTTTCTCTGCTCTGAGAATATCTGTCTGTCTGTCTGTCTGTCTGTCTGTCTATCTATCTATCTATCTATCTATTGTATAACTGATGGAAGGAGAAGGCCACCAAGAGGCCTGCATATGGCCCCTCTGCAGAGGACGGACACCTCTTTGTTCCTACACCAGGACAGGAAACTCAGGGCCCACAGATGACCAGTATCTCACTGTGGAGGCCTGTGAGGTCTTCTGGGTTGCCCATGTTCTGTAAGTGTGGATTAACAGCGTTGGCAGGGGGTAGTGGCATACATTTGGCTTCCAATCACCATGATTTTGTCTCTCTGTGAGTCACACGGAGTTATAATACAAGCCAGAACTTACTCCTGGATGCAAAAGAGAGGAAGGGAAGGTGTCTACTTATTTTTCCGGGTGGAAGGCAGCATCCTGAATTTCTGGAACAAAGTACAATTTACTATAACATAATAAACTCAAGAAAAATCTTCTACGGATAACATTAAAAACTCCAGATGTACCTGAGAAACAAAACTAGACAGGTCCCTGAGAGGTCCTTGTTCGAAAGCCAGGTCAGTGAGAAGGCAAGGGCTCAAACCTACCAACGGCACTTCACAGTTCAATGAGGCCAGCTGAAATGCCACTTGTATGTATGAAGAAGTATTATTATTATTATTCAGTAATACTCTGCTTGGGGCTAAAGAGATGGCTCAGTGGTTAAGAGTACATGCAGCTCTTCTAGAGGACCAGAGTTTGGTTCTCAGCAGCTGTAATTCCAGATCCAGTGGATATAACTATCTTCTTTTGGCCTCCATGGGCACCTGCACATCTATCTCTCTCTCTCTCTCTCTCTCTCTCTCTCTCTCTCTCTCTCTCTCACACACACACACACACACACACACACACACACACACACACACACACACACGAAAACCAAGGCAAAAACCACTACACCAGATCTTCACATGCCTGCTGCATATAATGCGGTCATTACAGTCTGGGCCTGGCCACTAGCTGGACCTAGATTCCAGCTCTGCCATTCGCTAGCTATGTGCTCTTGGGCAACTTAACCCCTCTGTGTCTCAGAGTCTTCATCTGCAAAACAGGGATAACTGTATCTGCCTCCCAGGGCTGGTGAGGATGAGCACCAAATACTACACATATCAGTCTTTGCCATTAGTCTAGGGTGCTGGGCGGTGATGTGGAGGAAGTGATATCTTTCCTTTTCAGCAGGCCTGCAGTATTTCGAGAAGCCAGACAGTGAAGTGAGGGCCAGCGGATTTCCAAGTCACCAAAGAAACTAGTCACACAAACCAACCAGATCTCTGTACACCCTTCTTTGCGTCCAGCCCTTTTCTCATCAAAGAACTATGGCGGTAGATGCTTACAGATGAAGAAGATGAGGTCATATATAAATCTAACACATTAACACATCCATATTTCTGAAAAAGATGGGGAATTGTTTCTCATTTTCTTTTATGTATAGAGGTATTTTGCCAGCATGTACGCAAACCATGTTCACGCAGTGACCTTGGCAGTCAGCAGAGGGCGTCAGATTCCCTGGGACTGGAGTGACAGACAGTTGTGAGTCACTATGTGAGAGACAGGAACCAAACATGCGTCCTCTGGAAGAGCAGCCAGGGCTCCTAACTACTGAGCCATCTCTCCAGCCTCAAAGATGGGCCATTTTTAAATCAAATGTTTTATAGTCCCTTTTGGAATTAGTATTTCATATTTCTCTCTTGAATTTAGTTTATCCCAGGTTACTATCATGGACAGGCCCTCGATTTTTTTGTGTGTGTGTAGGATAACAGCTATCAAGAAAAACAAAATCAAATATTAACTGTCCCAAACACCATTAATTAATTAATAACCATGCCACTCAGAACACCCTGAGTCACCTGATTTTCCAGCCCTCAAAGGCTCAGAGCAGGAAATATCACTACTTTGGTCAGGAAGGCTGGTTGGAGCCAGGGCCTATTTGCAACCATAGGATATCCACAACCATCCAAGGAACACTTCACTTTCATGCATATTCATTTAGAACACATCATTTAGACCTGAGGTCACTCCCACCACCTGGAAAGCTGTTTCAAGCACTGAAGGTCACTCGGGACACAAAACCAGCAGAAAATAAAAGAACATGAAAATGCAATGGTGGCCTGGCTGAGCATGCACATTTAAATGAGCACAAATTCAACAAGCTCGGACTTCCAGTAAGAACATGCTCCCTCAGGTAAGCACAGCCCAGGCGTAGGCCATGGCACACCACCGTGGAGGGAAACTTCTGAGGGCTTCACACATAACCAGCTCCTCAGAGATCAGTGATGCAAGGATCGAAGGGGAAGGTATGAGACATGTACATAAGGAGCAGAGGAGCATGCAAAGGGAGGAGAGGCCAGAGGAGAAGTCTGAAGTTCACTCACTGCCTGCTTTTGCTCTTCCTCCTAGAGGTGTTGACGATGGAAAGAGGCAGAGGAGAAAAAGAAAGAAGTTAATGCCCATCACCACAAACACTGGGAAGAAATGACAGGAGAAACTGGGCAAACTGTGGCCACGCACAGGTCTGGAGAGCAACGGCCGGATTCACCAGAAGGCCAGCAGGATACGGTAGATGACGGTAGTCGGTCCCAACCAGTTATGAGTGCAATGATGACTTCTAAAGAATCTTGGGAACCATCGACTTCTACCTCCTGGAGGGCCTGGCTAGCCTAGAGTCTCAACTACTTAAGGGAAACTGAAGAGGAAGTTTAATTTCAACTTCAAATCCCAATTATCACCATAGTTCACCATTAACAATGCTCGCATATGTTTAGGTCCATATTTCTAGGGCAGCTGTTCTTGGCGTGGGACGTGGACCACCAACATCAGGATTACCTGGGGTCATCTCAGAGGGGAATAATTTAGGCCCCACCTGAGATCCATTAAGTCAAAGCTCTGATGGGGGTGGGGACACTCAAAATGTGTCCCAAGAGCCTTGGGTTTGATTCGAGAAGCACCGTTTTAGCGTCCCGTCTAACAGTTCCTCCTGATCACAGGTGCTTTTCCTCTTTTCCAGTTTCTCTGAAGCTGCACCAGTCGACTTGCTTTCGAGTTGCTTTGTTTCCTTCGGGGATGCACATACATGCCCATGTCCCCCACTGAACAGGAAACGGCGTCAAGACCCTGGAAGGCCTTTCAGAAAAAGGGTTCTAAGGACTGGGGTATGGCTTGGTTGGTAGAGTACCTGCCTAGCATGCATGAAGCCCTTGGTTTGATCTGTGCACTACATAAACCAGGTATGGAAGCTCATGACTGTAATTCTGGCACTAGGGAGATGGAGATAGAAGGATCAGGAGTTCAAGGCCATCTTTGACCACATAGTAAGTTAAAGGCCAGACTGGGATACATGAGACTATGTCACAATAAAAAAAATAAAAAAAAAAAAAAAAAAACCCCCCCCCCCCCCCCCCCCGCGCCAGGGGAAGGTAAAAAGGAATTTTAGAGCTAGGCATTGTAGTACATGCTTGCAAACCTAGCACTGGGAAGGCAGAGGGAAGAGGAAGCCGCATTCTAGGACAGCCTGGGCTACATGACAAGGGCTTGTCTGGGGGAGGGAGAGAGGAATGGGGTTCTCAATCTCAGTTCTTTATTAGCTTCTCTTTTACAACCTTACAGTAAGGGCAGGTAGAGCAGGAGATGCTAACTACGGTCGACAGATGAACACAGTACCAAGAACTGTAGAAAAAGCTGAAGGAAGCAAAGATAAACCTTTAGAGTTTCTCTTGCCTTGGTCCTGAGCTCCTCAGGCACTGTCTTTCTGGTCTCTTTGCCCTTTCTTTCTGTGCCTCATCATGGGTAACTGTGGTCAGGGAGCCTCCGTGGCACCCCAGTATATAAATCAATGTGTGGCTATGATGGCTCCATCACCCATGCTGGGCCCATGGGTGCAGTGGTCCCCAGCGTACATGGGTGGAGGGGCACAGGCCTGGATATGCTCCTGCTCTTGAAGGGTCTGCAGGTCTGGATGTGAGGGCAGAGTGCTTTGGTACTGCAAAGGAACTGCACAAAGGACAGGGGGAAACACGGAGAATATTTTTTATTCTTGCAAGGGAGAGACAGATGTGGACTCGAAACTCAATGAGCACCAAGAAATCCCTGGAGGCCCAGTTCAGTTGAGGAAGGAGATTTTACGCTGAAAGCCGGCTGCCTGCATGGGGACTTACCCCAGCAGGCAGACCGGGGGCCCTGAGCACCGACTGCCTGGGTCACCTGAAAAGTCAGAGGCTCCCCATCACATCTGCAGCATGGAGGGGCTAAGCTGCGGCTTGGAAGGATGCTTGTCTGAGACAAGTGCATCTCCAGCTCTCAGTGGGCAAGGAAGAAGCCACAGGAGAGGTATTATGCAATTTAAAAACTGTTGGCACTACATGCTGAAACAGAAACGGAGACGGGCTGGGCATGGTGGCGCACAACTTTAATCCCAGCACTGAGGAGGCGGAGGCAGAAGGATCTGGGTGAGTTCAAGGCCAGCCACGTTTATATAGTGAGAGCGGTCAGGAGGGTGGGGCAATCTTCACAGGCCGAAATCCTGGCTATACTAAGAACACTGCTAAGTATTACCATGTGCCTCAGGTTTGGTAATGAAGATACCACGGCTTCGGTTTAACACAACAGGGAGGCTGCTGTGTTGGCTCATGCTTGGGTTCCCAGCTCGTGGGAGGCTTAGGCAGGAGGACTGTCTCAAGATCAGTCTTGACACAAAGTATGGAAATTTCAGAAATAATGTTTTAAAACCACACCATGCTCACTCTGCTGTGTAGGTTGCCCCAGGACATTATTATTATTATTATTATTATTATTATTATTACTACGACTTATCTGGGAAACATGGGCCAGGCTGGGATGGGCTGATGGATAGGGCAGTTTTCTCAGGACTGAGGAGGCCTCCTAGTTGAAAGAGGGTAGATTCTGGCAAAGTGTTCCCGAGGCTGGTGTTACACAAACTCACAAGAGTTAGTCACATAAAGCCTTTAGGGCTCTGTCAGCACAGTAAAAAGGTCAGCTATAAGGTCTGAGAGCATTCTGTATCAGTCCACTAGAATCAGTCAGCATGGACTGATGACAAGAGACTAATAACCTGATTTAAAGGGGCTCATGATATCTTAATGATGAGGCACAAATCTAGAAGAGTCTATGTTCCCTAAAAATACGTGAACCTATCTCTTCTATATGGTGGAAGAGTAATAACACAGTTACTGCAATCATCTCCAAAGACACTGACCGTCTAACCCGAGCATAGTGGTTGATGCCTACAATCCCAGAACTCTAAGATGCTGAGGCAGAAGGATCATGAGTTCAAGGCCAGCCTAGAGCTACAAGTAAGTTCTATGGCAGTCTGTATTTTTGTTGTTGTTGTTGTTTGTTTGTTTTTTTTTCAGTTTTTCCAGACAGGGTTTCTCTGTGTAGCTTTTGGAGCCTATCCTGGAACACGCTCTGTTGACCAGGCTAGCCTTGAACTCACAGAGATCCACCTGCTTCTGCCTCCCGAGCGCTGGGATTAAAGGTGTGCACTACCACTGTTGGGCGGTAGTCTGTATTAAAAACCAACACAAATGCAATATTTGAAAATTAAAATGAAGCAAAAATGTTGGAAGCAAGAGTTAAAAACAGAAAAGTTGACATATAATTACTTACAGATTAAATAAGTAGTTTGAGACAGAGGTTAGTTACATATTGATGCATCAAGAAAAAATATAAAGAAAACGTATAGAACGTTGGTACCTGAGTGTCAATGACATTATATCATTAAAAGAAAAAAACAAAGGAGAAAGTTGCTGACACTGACTGATGACAGGAACTGGTCTAGTCATTATTCATCAACTACTTAACATGACATTTAGAAACTTGAAAAACATATACATACATAATAATAATTAATAGTAATTATTATTACTATTTTGAGACAGGGTCTCACTATGTAGGCCAGGTTGGCCTTGAACTCCTAGAGATTTCCCAGCCTCCTCCTCCCAAGTCCTGGGATTAACTGCGTGTACCACCTACCTGGCCTATGATTTATATTTTTATTTATGTGTGTGTGTGTGTGTGCACCTGCTTGTCTATATGTGCACCTTCTGCATACAGGTGCCCTCGGAGGGCCAGAGGGGGCACAGGGGTACACAACAACCCCAGCACTTGAGAGGTCTGAGGCAGGCAGATCTCTGAGTTCCAGTCCAGTTAAGGTACATAGTAAGACCCTGTCTCCAAAAAACCAGAGCAAAGCAAACCAGAAATCACAGCTGGGCACTTTCCCATCCATGTGTGGCTAACATTTGGAGGTTGACACAGGAACGGGAGAGGCATGCTCATACCATTTCCTGGCCTACAAGTGTGCCAACTCCATAAGGCGGAGCTTTCAACACCTCTCAAGGCGAGAGCTATCACATGAGACAAATGTTTATGTACACAGCTGCTGTCGTGAGTTGGGGATGGGGCCACTGAGCTGAGCACCTGACGACTCCAGGGAACTCGACTGATCAAGTTTCTGGTTAAGGTTTTCTTGAAATTAGACTCACTTGCACATGAAATATGTCTGAGAGGAAATCTCTAACAGGGTCTATGCAGACACACGTCCGTCCATGTAAAATAAACCAAATACCAGGACGAAGCTAGGGGAAAAAAAACACTTCAGCTCCAGACTGAAAGAAGTAATTGCTTGAGGAAGTAAAACATCAGTTTCCAACACAAACAGAACATTTCTGCCAGTCGCCAGGACCCACTTTATTATTATTAAGGGGCTGGCTTAGAATGTAGACACTGGGGAGACGTCTCGGCTACTGCCTTCTTGAGTTCCCACTCTCAGACGGACCCTTGTCACCTCGGGCCTGGGTGATCACTCAAGTCTCCTATTATCTTTTTTAGTTTTGCTCTTCTAACCTGCCACGTATTGTCTCAAACCTGCTTTTTAAAATCTTTAATAACTCCTCTTCGTCACAGATTTAGTCCGCTCTCTTCAGCGGGCTGTGGCTGCTGTGGCAGACTGTACAATGTGGTGGGGGCGCAGCCTTGACAGGTAGGACCTTAAACAGCACAGGCAACCGTCCTCGAATCTCTGCCACACAATCACTGAGTCTTCAGCGCTGACACACTGTGCAGGAGAGGACATTTAAGGCCACCATCGCCTTTCTCTGATCTCTAGATCTCTAGTAAGGGGCTGTAATGTGCTTTCCAGCAAACACTGAAAAAGCTGAAATGTGGTTTTATTCACTTCTCCTATACACTAAACCTAGAGTGGATATTCTGATTTTTCCCCCCAATACAGGAAAGAATCAGGATGAGTAAACTGGATTACATGATGTTTACCTTTGTGACCACCTGACTGGGTTAAAGGCTAGGCACAGAAATTACAGCATTCCCAGGCCTGTCCTGAGAGTACTGAAAAGAGCTTGGTTCTGGAACCAGAAGACCAAGGACAGAAGATCTGCTTTCACCAGCAGGGACAGACACCATCCAGAACACAGAGGAACTGGATGGACCCAGAAGGCAAAGAAAACAAGTGTGTTGTTGATCGACACTGGGGCTCCCCTGGCTTTGGCCCCCCAGACTCCAGGACTTAGGTCGACCCACCACCCATTCCTTACAACCCACCTCCTGGATTCGGATGACACAGTCAGAACCCCAGGTCCTCAGGCCTCAGACGCACTGGATCACACCATTGCTTTTCCTGTGTCTCCCTAGTAGATGCCTCTGCCTCCAGGACGGAGCAAGCTACTTGCCATGGTAAATCCCCTTCTGTAGCTGTAAACATCCTCCCGGTGTTCCTTCTCTGTAAACATCCTAATACGGTTTGCTGCTGTACTTCTTGTTAAAGAGTGGACAATTGGTGTCCGCCAAATATTTAGATAGGCTATTTGAAAACTTGTCGTAAAAGAAACTAAGTAGTTAAGAAATATTTTTCATTTATACATAGTTAATATCTGATTTACAAATGTCCTCATTTGCAATTATTTTATTTCTGTGTGTATGAGTGTTTTCTTCGCATTTATGTATTTGCACCACTGTGTGCCTGGTGCTCATGGAAGCCAGAGGAGGGTGTTGGATCCCCTGGAACTGGAGTTTCCAATAGTTGTGAGCTGCATGTGGGTGCTGGGAATAGAATGTGAGTCTTCTGGAAGAGCAGTCAGTGCTCTTAACCACTGAGCCAAAGCAATTACTTAAGAACATTACTCTTTCTAAAACTACTACTTTACTTACGTATTTTACATTTTTTTATTTATTGTGTGTATGTGTGTGCGTATGTGGAAGTCAGGGCACTTTGCACTTTGCAGGAGTCAGTTCTCTCCTTCCACCCTGTGGGTCCCGGGGTTTTGAACTCATGGTCAGGCTTGGCAGCAAGCACCTTTACCTGCTAAGGCATCTTGGAGGCTCTATGCTAATTTCAGTGACTGACACCCGATCAGGCTCCACTTACGCAAGTTTACCTGAAAACTGTTTCTCGGCCCCATGGTCAAGCCGCGGTCCCATGTTGTTTGGTGAGAGATGCGGTGGGTGGAGAGCACACAGGTTCTTACCTTTAGCAGCTTCATCAGGCCCTCCAGCTGGACCATCAGCTCCCGCCTACTCTCCTGCAGCGCTGACATCCTCTGCTCCAGCTCATCTTTCCTTTGCCTGCCCAGGAGGTGGAGGGAACAGAGACTTGTGATTGGCAGGTCCTGAACTCATATAGACAGGTCAAAACCAAAAAGGCACGAAATACCTTGTTTTGTTGAATCCTGCCTTGTTTTGTTGGAGACACGTCTCCTTCATCTCATGCTGACCTTAAACTCTATGCAGCTGAGGGTGACCCTGAACTTATGATCCTCCTGCCTCTACCTCCCAAGTGCTGGGGTTACAGGCGTGCACTACCGTGCTTGGTTTACGCTGTGCTGGGATTTGAACCCAGGGCTTTGTGTATGCTAGGCAAGCACTTTCGCCAACTGAGCTACATCCTTAGTCCCGTTGTTCTTATTATCTATGTAGATGGCTTTACCAGTTTCTTTCCATTGTACGTAATTCTGAACAATCATTTTCCATTCCAAAACCCTAAAGAAATTCTTCTATGTTTTCTCTCAGAAGTTTTCAGGTTCTGTCTTTCTGTTTAATTCATCTGCGATTGGCTTTGTACTGTGTGTGCGCACCTGTACAGACAACTGGCCTAGCTCAGTGGTCAAACGTGCCTCCTTGCCTCATGCTACAGAAGCTGTTTCTGAGTTAGACTCCTGACTTCTCAAGCCATAGATCCCCCTTGGACTTAAACTCTGCTTCTTGCTGCTTTGTGTGGCATCCCCGGAGCCAGCTCCAGCTGACTGAATCCGCAATGCTTTTCAGGTCCTTATACCGTCACCAGATACTTCCGGTAACTACAGTTCTGGCAACAGATTCCAGAACGACAGTTTCTGCTTTTCTGGAGATAAAAACAGTCACCTGTACCTGAGCTGAGCGAAGGAAGTGAAGCAAGTGTGTCCTAAGCTGACGGATGACTCTTCTTACCCTCTGCTGGAGTCAGCCCCGGCTTCCTCAATCTTTCTTAGTAAAGCGCTTACCACGTGACCATCCCAACCGTGTGGCAGTGAACAATGGGGCCACAAAAACAAAACAAAACAAAACAAAAAACCAGCCTAACTAAATCACAGACTGAAATGAAGCTTTTTTTTTTTCTTTCCCTGAGACAGGGTCTCACTATGCATCTATGGCTGGCCTGGAACTTATGTAGACCAGGCTGACCTTGAACTCATAGAGATCCTCCTGCCTCTGCCTCAAGTGCTGGGTTTAAAGGTGTGCACTGACATGTCCAGCCTGAAATGAAGCTTTGGGGGAAAGGACACTTGGTTATTGATGATAAAAATCTAAGTGACAGGATACAAGTAGAGAACCAATGATCATTGTTCCCTACCTAACCGAAATCATGGTTAAGGATATAAAGAAAGCACCTGAAAAACTTCGCTATTCAGCTATGTGTATCCCAGATGCTAGCACATTCATGAGGAAGTATGAGGCGGCCAAGGTGGTGCTACATAGTACATAACTATAGTGTTATACTACATAACACTAAAAGTTCTAGGCCAGCCTGGGCTACAGAAGGAGATCTTATCTCACCCTCTCCCTCCCCCAAAATGAAGTATCAAATGTAGAATTCTAAATGCTACAACAGAAAACAGCAAGGCACACTATTCAAGAATCTGGAGCTCTGGTAAGAAAGAACTAAGACATCGGATTTGGTTTCCATATGGCGGGGTTCCACGTCTCCACTTATGGGAAACACACATGCTTCTGCGGTAGAGAGGAAGAGGACTCGTTACAGGTCTGGTCATCCTCATACCATGTTCTCCAGCGTGGCGGACGGAACTCTCGGGCAGTCTGCGCCGACGCTCCAGGTTCTGCCGTCGAACAGATCCTATCCCGCTGGGTTGGCTTCCCCGTACGGAACCCCCCATCCACCACAGGCTGCAGCTTGGGAGCAGAGGGATGTGTGCCTACCTCAGCAAGCGCAGCTCCGCCAGCAGCGTGGGGTTCTGCTGGGCCTTCTCGGGAGTGGGCTGGGAAGCCTGCTCGTGTTCCAGCCGCAGGCGCTGGATCTCCTGCAGGATCTCTCTGGGGGTGGCGGGAGACGCTGTTAGTGTCTGACGTCTCCTTCCCCACGTCTTTACCCCCTTGCTGCCTCCTCTCCCCTCCATTCTGAGGTGACAGATAGCTTCTCAACAGTTCATCCCCACAGCTCCTCGGGTGCTCTCCCCACAGATTACGCTCTTCTCAAGACCTGAACCCTCTCCAGGAAGGGGAAATGATAACTGGGACGTTTTATTTACCCTGCTCCACTTCAGGGAAAGAGAACTCTTTGCAGCCTCCCAACGTGGGCCATATGTGGAGTTCCCAACTCTCCCTCCATTCTCCCCCTTCGCTTGACTCCTGCCTCCTGACTGGAGGCCGCTGCCATCTCCTCCCCAGCGCATGCTACACAAGGGTCAGTCCCCGTGTCCCGGTGTCTACCTCTCGCTGCATTGTGGTGTAATGCGTGGTTCCCCGGGCCTTTTAGCAACATTTAAAATGGTCTTTTACGATAAAATGAGACTGGATACATGTAGTGTAATAGGCCATGAAGAGCTGCTGAGAGAGCAAAATGCTACTGGGGATGCACTGGTGGGGAGAGGGGTCCTCAGACAGAGCCTCTCTAGAGGTAACAGGATGGAGTGTAGGACAACCTGAACAGACAGACAGCATGCAGTGTCTCTCCTGGTCCTGGGATACTCCTGTCTACAGAGCTGGGTGTGGTGACCCATCCACAATCCTAGCGTTTGAGGTGTGGGGGG
>CABHPQ010176109.1:0-21948 GCA_902168405.1 Peromyscus aztecus
ATTGTTACAGAAGTCCCCAAACTCTCACACCTGCTAAGTGGGAGAGCAAGGGTTCATATCCAGGACTGGCTGACTCAAAAGCCCACGGTTGCCCTCTAATTCTATTGTCCCTTCTTCCAAGAACTCGGGCCTGACGCAGCTGTGAGCTCCAGGGGCTACCGGAAAGCGGAGCCCGAAACTGGAGCTAGAGAGGTGTCAGTGGTCAAGAGCATGGGCTGCTCTTCCAGAGGATATACATGCAGGCAAAACACACAGATATGAAATGAAATAGTAAGTTTAAAAAGTGTATTTAAATTAACTAACTGCTCACTGAAGGCAATAAGCGCTGGGGCACAGGTGTGAACAGTCAATAAGTGCTGGGATTACAGGTGTGAACAGTGAATAAGTGCTGGGATTACAGGTGTGAACAGTCAATAAGTGCTGGGGCACAGGTGTGAACAGTGAGTAAGTGCTGGGATTATAGTTGTGAACAATCATGACCAGTTCCTGCATATTTAATCTTTATAATGATTGATTTCTTCCCTCCTATTACGCTTGTGCTTCTGAATCCTTCATCTTAAAAGGAAAAAAATTCTAACCAGGCCCCTCTTCTACGTACTGTTTTTCACTTTTCTCTTCCCACTTAAAATTCTCAAAAGAAGAAAAATCATAATTCAAGAATGACCTGCAGTTCCCACTGGGTGCCAAAGGACCACGGAAAATCGTTTCTGCTCTGGGCCTTAAGGAACACAGCCCTACCTATAACTCACTTCAGATTGCTGGCTTCCAAATGTATTGTTTGACTGGTTTTATTTTGAGATGAGATCTTGCTACAGGCTGGTCTTGAACTTATCTGCTTGCCTTAACCTCTGAGTGTTGGGAATACAGGCCATGTGTCCCGGCAGTCCCGGCAGTCCCGGCAGTCCCGGCAGTCCCGGCAGTCCCGGCAGGCTAATAGACTTGGGGTCCTTATCTGGTTGTCATCTCATCTGCCATAAGCACTCCTGAGCCTCAGCCTCCAAGGATGACACTCTTCTGTCAACCTCCTATGGCCCCTGCTGCCAAGCCTTAAATGGCTGGCGTCCCCACCCCCACTTCTGGCCTCATTCTCAACTGCCCTTAAGACTGTAAGCACCAAAGCCTATGAACCGAAGACCGAAAACTACATTTCAGTTCAGATCTATCTCAAGAGTCACATCAAAGCTCCAGTCACCTACAGACATCATCTGGATGTCCTCACACCCTAAAACTCAGCAAGCACAAAATGAAACCCACCCTCTTTCCCACCCACCAGACCTGCTGATGTTCTAGGCATCCAGCCATAAGCCAGAATCCTAACCCTCTTCCCTTTTTACCCAAAACCAGTCCATCAAATCATCCCCATCATTTCTACCTCCTGAGTTGCACTGGAAACCATCTCTTGCTGCACCGCCCACTGAAGAAACTCTAGTCTACAGGAGGGTGGCAAACACGGTCTGGCAGGCCTTCTCCTCATTCCCTCAGCCTTGCTAAAAATCATTAGATCACCTCCCTATAAAGCTAGCCACCAAGGTCTAGTCCCTTATTTGGCCACTTCCTCCTCCTGAGGCTGACCACCAAGGTCCAGCTATCAAAGTGCTGAAGTCCAGCAATCAAAAGCCCCCTTTGGCTCACCTAATTAACATGCCCAATTAAAATTAAACACCTCATCCTAACACAGGGTTTTCCATTTTGCCATTATAAACCATCATTTGCCTATGGGCCACATCTGTCTCCTCTCTATCCAGAGGCGGCCCTCTGTCCCTCTGGGACAAATACCTCTGCCTTTCCCTTGTCCCCTTCCCCTTCTCCCACATCCCATCTCCTTTACCACTGCATCCCAGCCCATTCTAACACAGACCTCCCCTCTTCTCCTCCTAAAATTACACCTGCAAGGTCATTTACTGCTGTTTTCTGCCTGAGTCAGGGAGCAGTCACTTTAACTTTTCTTCCCCACTTAAGAAAGGTTCTCTCTGTGGAAACAGGTGTTTGGATGTGGTCCTGGAGGCAATCCCACGCCCACCCCATGCAGGGGATGGGTCTCCTTCCCCCACATTGCAGGCACCACCTCACCTGGTCTGATCCATGGTCTGGTTTACTCTCCCTTTACCCTCCACCATCTTTCCCACAGCTAGTTTGACCAGGCACTACCCTGCCGAGACATCTGCAGGATCTCCTCTTTGTTACAACGCCACCAACTCCCCGGGGTTCCTCCACCGAAAAACAGGCCACAAACGTTCTTGGGAACCCTCATGGACATTTAGACACAGAGCCAGAAGTCAGTGAAATACAGATGTGACCCGGTCGGAACACAGTCCAAGAATGGAGTTGTGTGAAGAAAGATTTCTGAATGCTTGTGAGAAAACTCCAAGAAACCAAGACAAGAGTCTTGTGACCTCAGTTTCTTCAAAAACATGGAACTGTTCTTGGACTGTGCTTTTTGCCCCTTCTGGGTGTACTGGATAGACGTTTACTTCAGAGTATTCATTATGACTGGCTACTGTTATCTGTTAGCCTCTACAGAAAAGCATGTTTTTGCCACACGCCGCATGCAGCTCACCCGCCGTACCGCCCTCAGGGCATAAACTGTATAAACTGTCTGATGCTCATTTTGGGTTCCATTCTCCCAGGTTCCACTGCCTCTAGAGCAGGAAACAGGACCGTGACACGGAACTCACTTTTTTCTTAAATTTCCACTTTCCCCACAGTTGGTGGTACATCTGGAGCACCACCTTCCAAAGGAGTCCACACAGGATTCCATCAGTACTGACCTCCGGCCCCCAGGCCCCCCAAGGTCCTTAGAGAGGCATAATAGATACTTGGAGTGGAGGAATCTTTACTCTGTCCGGTAGGACAGAGTCAATCTGAGGGGAAAGGGTCCAGACGCAGCCAGGTACTCTCCAATGCTGCTCCCCACACACGGTATCTTAATATCTGTTCACTTTAGATGCAGCAGACGGTTTCCCTGTATGCTGTGCTGCAGCATGGAAATGCTGTAGCTCACTTTCTTGCATATCTGCTCTAGATGATGTATTTTGTACTTTTAAATCTTTAATTTTCTTCTTAAAGTTATTATTGCTGTTGTTGCTTGCAATTATTAGTGTGTGTGTGTGATGAAGGGATGCACCGTGGCGTGCTCATGAGTGCGTGTGCGTGTGCGTGTGTGTGTGTGTGTGTGTGTGTGTGTGTGTGTGTGTGTTTGGTGAAGGCGTGTGCCGTGGCATGCTCATGCTCATGGAGGACAGAGGACAACTCCCATCAGTTCTTCCAGCCTGGGTTCCGGGGGCGGAACCCAGCTTGCCCAGCAAATGCTTTTACCCACTGAGCCATCTCAACAGCCCTTCAATTTTCTTTCTTTCTGGCTTCATTGTTCTGTTCCGTTTAGTTAAGATAAAGTATCACTGTATAGGGCAGGCCTCAAACCTGTCATTCTCCTGCTTCAGCCCTTCCACCTTCCACTACCCGAATGCTTGCCTCTCCCACTTCTGAGTTTACACAGAGCGTCTCTGCCCTTCGTTCAGCCTTACCTGAAATCTCTTCTATGCTGCTTGCGCGCATGTCCAGAAGGACAGTGCCGTTGATGAGGCAGCTCCTGAGCTCAAACAGGCTGTGCAGGGAAAGAGTCGCCACGTAAGGCTTGCTCCAGCGCTCTCCCCCATCTTCAACGTCCTCTTCGAACTTCAGCCACCTGCAGACAGTGATGAGAGCCACAGACAGAAGGCGTGTTCTTCAAGAGGGCAAAATATCTGAATGGCACAGAGAAGACTGCAGCCCTGCTCTAAGTCCAGACAGCAGAACTGGAAAAAGAAGCTGTGGCACGGTGCCACTCTAATCCCACCCCCACCCCCTTTTGGTTTTGTTTGGTTTGGTTTTTCGAGACAGAGTTTCTCTGTGTAGCCCTGGCTGTCCTGGAACTGGCACTGCAGAGCAGGCTGGCCTCGAACTCATCTGCCTCTGCCTCCCGAGTGCTGGGATTAAAGGCGTGTGCTACCAATGCCCAGCCCCAATCCCATTTTTATTTAAAGACAAATTTAAAATTACAAATACATGTATGTACAAGACCCCAAAAATATTCCTTGTCTCATCCTTGTGGCAGTAGGGACTGAAGGTAACTGTCATGTTCTTCCTTTTGCTTATCTTTATTTTCTAATTGTCTATAATAAGCATGACTTTTAAAAATCTAATCTATATCATTTGGACACATTGACAACCACATTAATAAAACAGTAACATTTTTATCAGTGCTCTTTATGACTTCAGAAATCCACAAAGACAGAATCATGAAAGACTGCCTTTCACTTGGCAACAGGCCAGTTGGCCTGTGTAATTCTCGCAGCCCGTGGAAAATGTCCATCAATGCCACACCAACATGCGCTGGCGCCAGGCTTCCTCGATGCCACTTCACCCATGAAGAGACAAAGGCCGTGGGCCTGTCACTTGCTGAGAGGTGTGCACCTGCCTGTCCCCTAAGCTCCTGCCCGGGTTACTGCAGGCCTCACCTGGCTGTCTCCTTCCACTCAGCATCTTCGCCCTCTCTCACACATATCTCGTCCAGCTCTGTGAACAGCTCATGAGGCACGTGCTCTTCATCCTCCTCAGTGCCAAGAATGAACTGAACACGCTGAGATGGGGTGTCTAGAAAGCCAACCAGGGAAAGGTCTGGATGTGCATCTATCCTCCAAGTCAGGACAAAAATAGCACTCTGCCTAACTGCTTTGGGAATATATAGAAGACGTCCTGAATACAGATTTAAAAGTTCCTTTGTTCTTAGAGAGAAGGCTATTCTGTGGAAGCATTTAAACAAGAGAGCAAAGTTATGAACTAAGACCACTCACAAAGTCCCATGAGAACTAGAAATCAGGACTGGAGGGATGGCTCAGCAGTTGAGAGCGCTTGCTGTTCTTCCAGAGGACCCGGGTTCAGTTCCCAGCACCCACATGACAGTTCACACCTGTCTAACTCCTGTCCTGGGGATCTGACGCCCTCTTCTGGCCTCCAAGGGCACCAGACATGCATGTGGCACACAAACATACATGCAGGCAAAACACCCAAACACATAAAAACAGATTTTTTAGTTTTCTAGAAACCTGACAAATTTTAAATAGCAAAGGATTACTTATAGTGCTGATTGGGGTGTGGAAATGTCAATTTCAGGAAGACATTTTCAGTTCTTAGAAGCATTCTTTCCTCTTGGGAACCCTAGCCAAGGGCTAGAGAATCAAGACCACCTGCCTATGCCTCCTGCATTCCCATGAATCTCCACACCACCCTGTCATGGTCCTCTCTCCCCAGGGTGTTACCCCATCTCCCTCCCCAGAGTGTTACACACACACCCCCAGGGTGTTACCGTGGGCCAAGGCTTCCAGACCCTCTTCTCCCTGGCTGGCTCCTTTGCCCCGCCCTCCTCGTCTCCGGTGCTTCTGGCCGTGAGTGCGGTGGTGCCGGTGGCCCTGCCTGCCCAGTGGCATCCGAACCCCCACATACAGAGTTCTATGACCTGAATGGAAACAGAAGACCTATGGAGAGAACTCCTTTTACAAAAGGAGTCTAGCATGATGAAGAGCAAAACATCACCGACTTTTGTACAGGCACTTCCGGAATGATTAAACTCCACAGACCCCAGGACTGAAGACAGTAATCACAAAGCTGACAGTGTCTTCCTCTGTCCTGCACACAGCTATAGCCTCACACGGATGTTGTGACAACCAAATGAACGAACTGTGCTCCATTATGTGCACTAGCTGTGAGAGTGGGAGCCTGAGGAGCAGTGGAGGGCACAGCAGGTCACAGAGTGGAGCATGGGAACAGAGCCGTGGCCTGTGCAAGGCTCGGGGAGGAGGGGGGGGGAGGAGGGGGGGGGAGGAGGGAGAGGGGTCTATGACTTACAAACTATGAATATATGTTTGTTACTTTTTGCTATTACAAGAGCAATGTGAATGATTTTAAAGAGACGATCCCCATATGGTGACTGTGGCAGGTTTGGGCAGAGAGGTTGTTAGCATAGTCAAGGACCCAGTACGCCTGCCTGGGCTCAAAGCTCCATTTCAGCACTAGCTAACAGTCTGAGCATGAGCAAGCCAGCCAGTCTCTCTTGATTAATCCTTTAAAAGGAACACCGACGCTTATTTTTTTAATTCATGGGGTTATCAAGAGCAGCAGTGAGATAACACACGGGAATGCTCGAGGCCATGCCGGGAACTGCAGGCCAGCTTCTGCACTGTGGACTGCACGGCCAGGCTACTGCAGACGACCTTTTAAATCAGGACTGAGGCTGGGTTTGAGAGTTACAGTCGGTGTACAAAGAGTGGAGAACAGAAGTAAGTGATGCGACAGCAACCCCTTCTCGCCCCTCCTCCTGCTCCCAACTCCTCTCCTGCACCCCTTTGATTCATCCTCACCTGACTTCCTGCCAAGCCTGGAGCCCAGGATCAGAAGCTCCAGGGCTGTTCCCAAACCTGACCCTCACAGCCTTGCTGTGCCCATTTCTACCTGGCTCCTGCTGCTCTGCACACCACACCTTAGCTGCGCCCACACTGTCCCCACGGTTCTCGGCATCTTTAGCCAGTGTCTTTGGATCCTACCTATGCCTACCCCTGCCCTTTGACCCCTTCCTCCTCACCTTACTGAGAAGACGAAGGTCCTTTCATGCAACTCCTCTGTCACAGTCTGGCTCCTCTCTGCCAGGCTCGGGAGCTCTCCATCCCATGCCTCCTACTCCGGTGCCCCTCCCCAGGATGGGACGAGCCCCTCACTCTCCTCTCCATCCAGTCCTCCCACTGACTGCTGCGCCCACGTTTCCCCCTCTCCTTCCTTCTCCACTCAGAATCATGATTGGCCTCACTCCCTCTCCTTCCCAAGTTCTTGCTCCATGGCCTCTGGCTGTGGCTTCTGTCCCTAACCTCTACTAAAGCTCCTGTCCACAGTGAGGACATCAGATGGCACTTAGTCACCGAGCTCTGTCATAGACATCTCCCAGTTCCACAGACTCTATGGAGAGCCCAGCACGTACCCGGGTCTTCAGATGCCCGTCTGTCTTGATGTTCTGGGCTCCTTCAGCTCTCACACACTGCCACCTGACTCCTTCGAATGCCTCATCACCCACCAGAGGAAGGGTCCACTCTTGACCCTTCTTCTCTCCTCTGTAGTGGTACCCATTCTTTGGATTTCAAGTCCACTTCTACACAGGACTCCCCAGTCCCCTTGTTTTGAGTATGTGTATCCCAGCTTGGCCTACCAGGCTGGCTTCATACAATTCTCCTGCCTCAGTCTGGGATTACAGGTGTATGCTACCATACAGCTTCAAATCTTTATCTACAGCAGTGGTCCCCAACCTTCCTAATGCTGTGACCCTTGAATATAGTTCCTCATGCTGTGGTGACCCCAACCATAACATTGTTTTCATTGTTACTTCATAACTGTAATTTTGTTACTGTTATGAATTATAGTATAAATAACTGTGTTTTCTGATGGTCTTAGGTGATCCTTATGAAAGAGTTGTTTGACCCCAAGAGGGGTCATGACCCACAGGTTGAGAACCACTGACCTACACTGATTAACATGCCCCAAAACAAATTTAAAACCCTCTACTTTCAGAAGTCAAACTCACTGTGGGTATGGTCTCTCACACCTAGGATCCTAGCACATGAAAACAGTTGGCTAAAACTTGGAAGTCAATCCGGGAACATAGTGAGTTTGAGATTAGCCTAGACAACAGTGAGACCCTGTCTCAAAAAAAAAAATCTAAAAATGAAATGAGGCTCCATGTTTATGTCTACAGCCCCACTGCCTCGTAAGTTCCTTGGTGGCTGGGAGACGGCCCAGCAGTGAGCTGCTCCTGTTGCTCTTGCAGAGGGCCTGTGTTTCCCAGCAGCTCCACGGTGGCTCACAACTGTATAAGACTGTTCTAGAGGAGCTCTCGACCTGTGCTGGCCTCCACAGCACTGCACACACGTGATATAAGGACATACAAGCAGGGAAACACCCATACACAAAATAAAAATAAGTAATTTTCTTCAGCGTTACCTTAGATTCCAGCTACCTCTTTGCCCCTTTCACTGTGGGTCCTGTAGATCAGGATGTCAAGCCTTTCGCTGCTCCTACTCTGACAAAGCAGGGTCTCCTTCCTGCCTCCCATACCAACTGAACGCTGCAGAGTCACCCTCCTGGTTACAGACTGATCATAGTTCATCCTATGAGTCCAGAACCCCTGTGCTCAGTTCTCAACCTCTTCTCTGGATTTTCCTTCCTTTGGAACAAGTTTACATATTCAACATGGAAATAAATTACTTCTACGGGAACCAGGTGATCAGCTCAAGAGAGCTAAAAGAGTCATCCTACATACTGGCACAGAATGAACATTCTGGAGAACAATCCACGTGCACTTCACCAGCACCAAAATGGCTGGTTTCAGCTCCCTCCACCTTCCCCAGCTGCTGCATCCACAGCACTTTATACTTCCTCTGCCTCAGCCAGGCTGCTCTTCCTCAAGCCTGTTGGCGCCTTCTGCACACACATTCACCCAAGAGTCACCATAAACTCACCTGCCTCCTTGGCATTATCTCTAATTTCCTCCATGTTACCCTAGCTAAAGCTTTTCTCATGCCTTTTTTTCTGCCTTGCATTACAGTTGAGCAGCTGCCTCATTCCCAACTATGCACCTGTGAACTTTCAAGTCCTATAAAAATGATATAGGACTTGACAATTAACCCAAAAATTTTCTTTTCAAGATTCCCTAAAGATATCTTCACCCCTAGAAAGCAAAAAGAAAAAGAGAATAAGATATGAGATAGATCATTGAATCTACTCTGAGAAAAAAGATAAGAAATAATAGGATAAATAGGTAGATCACTGAATCCACACTGAAGAAAAAGGGGAAGATATAAAAATGACAAAAGGTAGACTGCTGAATGTATTATGAAAAGAAAAAAGATGATATGGATACGACAAGATATAAAGGGAGATTATGGAATCTACTTTTAAAAAGGCACTACTTGTTTTAAATAAGTAATGAAAATTTTTTGTCTGAGTTTATCAAATGTTACTGGACTGGACATTGTTATATATTAATGGAGTTTTTTGCCTGAATCTGTCAAAAGTTAATGGACTAGACATCATTAATGTAATCTTGACTGTGTATATTGTGTATACTTACTGGTTATAATTTTTCTTGTATTAGGTATAAGCTTTTTTTAATTTTATACAAAAACAGGGGAAATGTGGTGGTATTGTATTCCCCAAAATACTGTGCACTCTAATAAACTTATCTGGGGTCAGAGACAGAACAGCCACAATATTAAACATAGAGGTTAGGCAGTGGTAGCACACGCCTTTAATCCTAGCATTCCAAAGGCAGAAATCCATCTATTCAAGGATACAGTCAAGCATGGTGACTCACGCCTTTAATCCCAGAAAGCGCGTCTTTAATCCCAGGGAGTGGTGGTAGAAAGCAGAAAGGTCTATAAGGCGTGAGGACCAGAAACTAGAGGCATTTGGCCTGGGTAAGCATTTGGCCTAGTTAGGCATTTGGCCTGGTTAAGCATTCAGGCTTTTGAGCAGCAGTTCAGCTGAGACCCATTCTGGATGAGGGCTCGGGGCATCCAGTCTGAGGAAACAGGACCAGCTGAGAAGTTGACCAGGTGAGGTTAGCTGTGGCTCGTTCTGTCTCTCTGATCTTCCAGTGTTCACCCCAATACCTGGCTCAGATTTGTTCTTTATTAATAAGAACTTTTAAGATTCCTGCTACATCCCCGGCTTAGATCTCCTCTAGTACCTATATGTAACCAAGCACATTCTTCAGTCAATGTCAGACCAAGTCTACTGAGGCCATCAGCATGCAAATAAAGCATCCTAATTTAGTAAAACTTGCAAGAAAGATATTGATGCTTTTAAAAATATGTACACACACACACACACACACACACACACACACACACACACACACACACTCACACACCAGCCATGAATGAGAGACACTGGATCTTTGGAGCAGAAGAGAACACACAGGTATGAGCCGCCCAGAGATGGGCTGCGGACCACACTGCTACCTACCTGCGCTGTTTACCAAGCATCCACATGCAACTCATTAGGGAGTGCTAATGGATACTCTGCTCCTTTGCGCTTACAGGGTAACTCCTACATGTGGAACAACGCACACCTCCTTAAAGTTACAATATGACCAAGTGGGTCCAGCCTTTGTTAAAGTGTATTAGACAGCCTGGTGCTGACACCAGGAATCATAAATCTAGTGCTTAATCAGGAGTAATGATCTGCCAGGAAAAATGGGAAAAGCCATTCCTCTAACAGGAGTGCCCTGTTTTCCACAGGGGCTGAGAGAACTCTCTGAAATGTACTATGGACTGTCGCTCGAGTTATCTTTGGAAAGCTGCTGTTCAAAAACCCTTCTCTAACGGATAGAATCAGCTCATTCAAAAAGACCCACATCTACAGTCACTAACACCGTCTCTGAAAATGGTGTTAGGGAACATGATAGAGCATATGAAATAAAATAGAAGGAAGACTCGGGATTTCTCAGCAGCTACAGAACTCTGAGAGATGGCGTGCATATTACTGAATCAGAAAACAATTTATGGATGGTCCATTAAGGCAGGGCTGCTTTTTTTTCTGTGCCTTTAGGCGACACCACTACCCGGCTTCATGAAGTCCTGTAATTACACCTGGAGTGAGTGAGCCTGGCGGAACCATAGCATGCCCAAGCCCACAACGGCAAACCCACTCGGTCTCCTCTTCTCAGGCTTTGCTCTGGAGACATTTCAGGTCTGGGCATGGGAGGACCATTAGGTAGTACATTTTTAAAGTGCTAACGGAAGGAAGTCCAGTTTCCAGAAAGATCTTGTCATAAAAAGCCACTTCCCAGAACAGTGTCCCCCAACAACTGTCGTCCCGTTAGGCTGCTTTTCTAGCAGAGCAGAGCACGCACCAGAGATGACATCATCTGGAGATGTCGCTCCCAACAGTTCCTCAGCTGACCTCGATGGATGAGACCTGGCCCTCAGAATCCAAGAGAGCTGCCCAGATTCTTTATTCTATTCCCAAGCACACAGAAATTTTATATACGTTCACTTCCCAGTGGGGGACTAAGGTCCACGGTAAATGCTAGAGGACAATGGACCTGCTGACGATGTACTTCAAGGTGTTGGGACAGCAGGAAGAAATGTCTGCACGGTGAAGCAGGGTGCCAAGGCCCGGAGGGTAAGGCTATACCTACCTGCCTTGTAGCCCAGAGGCGGGGAAAGAGGGATTCCACCCCAGTCTCCCCTACCATCAAGTCAGTTCCCACAACTAAAGAGGGTAATGGCACCAACATGTGTCTGGGGTACTGTGAGGACTAAATTATGTTTTAAGTTTAAATTACTGAGGTTAAGGGATTTATAAAACAAAATTGCTTCTAACCTGCAAGCCCCACTTGCCCAAGGACAGGTAACTTCCTGGAATGCTGGGGCTGTTGTTCATGTAAAACAAGGCACCTGTTCTCACTTCTGTAAACAAGGTTGGTTGTCCCAACTGCACAGGATGTGCTTGATCACAAGTAGATGGGAGGTACGTAGGCAGGAAGTATGTCAGGATGTATGCTTGCCCCTGATTGGATGAAGGCAGGAAGTACATAGTCTTGTGGGTTTTGCCTTTATAAGCCCCTGGCTAGTGTAATTTGGCACCATACTCTGGTAATCCCGGGTATGGACCTGGCCAGTGTCCATCATCCTAGCCAGTATTTAATGAAGCTTGCTTCAATTTTATCCCAGAAATTGTGGTAGTGGTCTTATTTTTGCCCACTGGGATTAACAGTACTACAGACAAAAGGGTGGCTAGTATAAAATACCTAATTCAATGCCTAACACCAGAGGCCTCCCCCAACAGCACACACTTCCTGCTCTCACATTCTCCCTGTCCCTTCATCCATCTGGCCAAAATAACTTCGAGAACTTGACCTTGATCTATCCAAACACCACTGACTCTGCAGAGCCACCCACACATAGGTTTTCACAGTAACCGAGCTGGAGTCAGAGCCGGCCTCCCCAGCTTTCTTCCACTTCCCATCCAAAGGCCGAGTTTTTCCTGTGGCGGCACAAGGTTGATAAAACCCATGACGGGAACAAGCAGTACAGAGAAAACATCACAGGCATCTGAGCAGCCGGAAGCTGCTGCAACCTTCAGTGTGCAGGGGCAGCGGCAGCCATCTCACACGGAGCAGACATGGCTCCTTGGACGGGAACCTTCCTCCAGGATAAAGGAATGTCGCCACTAATGAGGAGCCATGGTTGGGCAGGCGGAAGGAGAAGCCAGGGCACAGTCGGGACAAGAATGGCTCTTCCTGCCTCCATCTCACTGGGGTTTTCCCATAACTTTGTGCTGAGAACTCCAAGTCTTTGCTGGTCTGTTTCTGCATTCCCTTTTCTTGTTTACATTTTTTTTAAATCTGGTACAAATGGGCACAGTTAAAAAACGAAGAGCCAATAATGGAAATGTGGTTTTTAAAAAAAAGGTTTTACAGCCAAACTGAACTTTTAAACTGATGATATTCTATTTTCTTTTAAATTTGTGTAGATACTTATCTTTCCGTGCAGTTATGAAGACTCAGTGAACTAAATGAGCACTTCACATTCTCAAAGAAAGGGTTATTTGCTATTGCTAACATTTATGTTGAGTACTGTGTCTCATGCTGCCTACTGGGCCCCGTGATAAGCCTGTCACACATGTGGGTACTGTTATCTCGGCTCTTATTTCAAGACAAGGTCTAAGAGGCAGGGTCTTACCTTCCAGCTCTTCTTTCTCATAGTGAATGTTGAGAATTGTGCTGGTCCCACCCTGATCCACCACAGCTTCCTCATCTGGTCTCTGTTTGAAAACAGATATGCAAACAGTTACAGAAATACACCAATATTCATTCATTCATTCAAATACTTCAAACCAAGGCTCCTCTGAGATGCCTGGAGAAGGAAACACAGTGGTTTACATATATTTTTAAGTTGGAACCTCACAATAACCAGGAGATGCAAATATGGCAGCCATTCTCTTCCCCATTCTGTGAGTAGCCTAGACCCGAAGCACATTAAATAACTATGCCCCAAGGTCACAGCTGTGGTAGAAGGGAGTTAAGACTGAGCAGCTCCATCCTCTCCAGTGACCCAGCTACTCTCTGCAAAGCCAACACCAGCAGGCACTTGCCTTGAATGGCGACTGCCCCTCACTTCCAAACTAACCTAGCGCCCCCAGTTTTTATGTCCCAATGGCATACTGCAATTCTGCTTAGTAATGAAACATACATACAGGGGCTGAAGAGACGGACCAGGGAGTGGGTATATGCTCTCCCGGTTTCCAGCCTATAACTCCACCTCCAGGAGACCAACACCCTCTTCTGGCTTCCATGGCAACTGCACTCATGCACACATACACACATAGACCAATTCAAAACAAAACAAGCCAGGTGTGATATTGCGTGCCTAATCTCAGCACTCAGGAGGCGAAGACCAACCTGGTCTACAGAGCAAGTTCCAGGTCAGCCAATGCTGCACAGTGAGACCCTGTCTCAAAAAGAAAAGAAATCTTTTAAAAAGATTACAGCCCCCGCACAGCACAGAAATGTTCATATAGTAAGTGCTCACATGAATGCTCACATGAACATTCACATGAACGCTCACATAGTGAGTGCTCAGTAAGTCTTTTTTTAAAAAGATTTTATTTATTTAGTTAGTTTATGTGCACTGGTGTTTTTCCTGCATGTATGTCTGTGTGAGGGTGTCAGATCTTGGAGTTACAGATAGTTGTGAGCTGCCATGTGGGTGCTGGGAATTGAACCCAGGTCCTCTGGAAGAGCAGCCAGTGCTCTTCACCGCTGAGCCATCTCTCCAGCTGCCAGAAAGACTTTCTTTTTTTTTTTTTTTTTTGGTTTTTTTTCGAGACAGGGTTTCTCTGTGTAGCTTTGCGCCTTTCCTGGAACTCGCTTGGGAGACCAGGCTGGCCTCGAACTCACAGAGATCCGCCTGCCTCTGTCTCCTGAGTGCTGGGATTAAAGGCGTGCGCCACCACCGCCCGGCCAGAAAGACTTTCTTAAAAGAATGCTGTGATCACCGTCCCTCCTTCCTCACAAGGCATCAACTTACTAAGACAAACACACTTAACTGATACTCTGGCACTTACTTTCCTGGTGTGTGCCTCTGGCCAGGCTACTTTACCACAGGGAAGCGGGCACACTCTCGCCTCCATGTGGGCCTGTGCACACCAGCTTTGTGCTCACCCTACACTCTGCTCAGATCTCCAACTCACTCTTCCAAGTCCCCACTTTACCATGCTCATCTGTACCCACGACACAAGGCTGAGGACAGTCTAATTCCCCAATGACAAGACACTTTTAATGAATTCTTAGAGAAATAAATAAATAAATTCTTAGAGAAATAGAATGTCAAAGGTCACTTAGAGTGATTAGTTTGATAATTTACTTTCATAGATATTTAAAAATACATATTATTACTACCATGAAAAAAATCTCCAAGATAGAATACTAAGTTTTAAAGGCAAAGTGGAAAAAACTGTGATTTGCTATATTTTAACAAAGAAAGGGCAGCTGGAACATAAATGCCTGGTTATACTTTAGAGTAAATGGGTCTGGAGAGATGCTCAATGGGGAGCTGGCTGCTCCTCCAGGTTCAATTCCCAGCACCCACCTGACAGCTTACAACCATCTATAAACTCCAGTTCCAAGGAATCCAGCGCCCTCTTCCGGTCTCACATAGTGCACAGACATAGACGTGGGCAACACCCAGACACAAGTAAAAAAATAAAAAATCTTAAAAAAGAAAGAATATTGGGGTTGGGGATTTAGCTCAGTGGTAGAGCGCTTGCCTAAGAAAGAATATTTACAAAAGATTGATTTTTTTAAAAATGATTTGTTTTTAATTTTATGCACATTGGTATTTTGCCTACATGTATGTCTGTGTGAGGCTATCAAATTCCCCCCCCCTTTTTTTTTTCCCGAGACAGGGTTTCTCTGTGTAATTTTGGTGTCTGTCCTGGATCTCGCTCTGTAGATCAGGCTGGTCTTGAACTCACAGAGATCCGCCTGACTCTGCCTCCTGAGTGCTGGGATTAAAGGCGTGCGCCACCGCCGCCTGGCTTCAAATCCCCCTTTTAAGCAACTACTTACAAAGGAGAAAAAGAAAAAAGAAACAAAGACAGAAGGCAGCCTTCCTTGAATATCTTATGAATGTTTTATATAAATTCAGATTTAAGGAAGAAAGTCTCAGGGATGGAGAGACGGTTCACTCAATGGTCAAGCGTGTACTGCTCTTCCATAGAACCCAAGTTCAATTCCCAGCATCTACCTCAGATGGCTTAAAATCACTGGTAAGTCCGGCTCTGGGGTGTCCAACATCCTCTAGTAGCCACCGCCACAGGAACCTGCACACACATGGCAGATATTCACACAGACACACATGAAGAGAAGTAAATCTTTTTGAAAAAGGAATTCTCAAAATAAAAAACAAGACAGAAACAGATGTGACATTGGTGGTGTGACCATCTCAGAAGAACTATTTAAGTACACAGTGCTGTGACCATCTCAGAAGAACTATTTAAGTACACAGTGCTGTGACCATCTCAGAAGAACTATTTAAGTACACAGTGCTGTGGTGTGACCATCTCAGAAGAACTATTTAAGTACACAGTACTGTGACCATCTCAGAAGAACTATTTAAGTACACAGTGCTGTGGTGTGACCATCTCACAACTATTCCAAGTACACAGTGCTGTGGTGTGACTATCTCAGAAGAACTATTCCAAGTAACACAGCATAGGAGCTGGGATCGGGGCTCCGCTCCAGATCAGTCCCTGATGAAACGTAAGACAAAGAGAAATCAGGACAAATGTCCGGTCACCCCAAACAACATACACACTCAGGACAGTAAATGGACAAATGACAACTGTGAATATCATAAACTGTTCTTTTCCTTTTTCGGTTTTTGAGAAGTCTCTCTCTGTAGCCCAGGCTGGCCTCCCAGTAGCTGTCTTGCTTCAGCCACCCTGAGAGCGGGGATTAGCCTACACCACTGCATGCAGCCTCCTGAGCTGGCTTGAGTCTCCACACTATTGGCTGCAGTGCGGATGCTGGCTCTCTGGGGGGCACTGTGTGTTGTGAGATGAGTGACTTTGGGATCTACTGTCATGCCCAGTGTGGCTGAGAATGAGGATTCTCCAAGGGTTAGTGATGAAATGAGGCACAACTGCAAACCAGAAGGTAATAAAAGCGACATCTTTTCCGAGTGGAAAGCATCAATAAAATATATGACATTTCCTTTGTCCATAAATTAGTTGATATTTTTTTAACTCTATCCTTTCAAAGGGCCTATAACATATGATCACCCAGGAACTGTAAGGATCATTAGCACCAAGATTATGATTTCTAAAAATATCATTCTCCACTTAAAGGAATCAGAGTTTCTTGGAGAAAAAAAAGTGACTGACGGAAGGATAATGGTGTTCACCTTTAACCCCGCACTCCAGAAGCAGGCTCAGGGAGACCTGTGAACGTTATAGGCCAGCCAGGGCTACACAGTAAGACCCTCTCTCAAAAAAAAAAAAAAAAAACAATTGGCTGTTACAGGTCTTAGTGAGGAATACACAAGCTGTGTTTGAAACCTCCCATTTTATCAGACAGTAAGGAAACATGAAAGAGCAGCAGACACATGGCCAGACACATGGCCAAGGCACCAGCAGCCGCCTTAGAGAGGGTCCTTGCCAACAGCATGGTGGAAAGAGAACTGACTTCCACAAGTTGTCTTCTGACCTCCACATGGGCACCATAGCATGCATACATGTGCACAAGGCACACAAAACAAACAAACAAACAAATAATTTTAAAATACATCTGGAGTCAGTCATGGTAGTATATATCTATAATCCCAGCACTTGGGAGGCTGAGCGAGGGGATCAAGGGTTCCACCCCAGTGTGGGCTACGAAGTACACAGCCAGACCCTGTCCAAACACAAAGCCTGCACAGCTATTGGGATAGCCAAATCCATGACATGAGTAACAACAGACCTCTTCTTCGCTGCTGGGGAAAAGCTAAAGTCTGCAGCCCCACTGGAAGAGTTTCTTCCCAAAACATATTCTTACTTTATAATTTAGTGTTTATTGATATTTACCACCCCAAAACCTAAATATAATATTTACAGAAGTTTATTCATAATTGCTAAAATTTAGAAGCCACCAAGATGTCCTTCTAGGTGAACAGATAAAACGCTGTGCATCTAGACAATGGAGTACTGTTTGGCACAAAAAAGAAATGACCTATTAAGTCATAAAAAGACAAACACATTTTATGAAGTGAAAGAAGTCTATTCAAAAGGCTCCGAGTGCTGGAGCTGCCCCTGGTGGCACAGGACTCGCCTAGCATGCAGGAGGCCCTGGGCTCCATCTCTAGCACTGAAGAGAGAGGAGAAAAGAATTATTAGCTCTCCATAAACATTAACCCAGTGTGGTAGGTAGCACACTACTGGGAGCTATCCCCGGTGGTAGATAAGCCCAGAGAGGAGGTAAGGATCCGGCGAGGGAAGGATGAACCAGGCATGGCGGTGGGAGAATCGTGCAGCCCACTGACTAGTGTTTATTTGTACAGAATTCAGCAAGCAGGGATAGGTTACTGTTGTTCAAAAACATAGATCATATCATTTTGGTTTTGGATCTGTATCCTGCTTCCTCTTGCATATCCTGTAGTCAACACTGATAAACCGTGACAGAACAGAGTTATCTTTCCAACCATTTTCCCTCAAGTTCAATCATTACTAATAAACAGTTATCCTTTATAACCATTTTTAATCATTAACACTATGACCCATTTTTAAGAATCTAGAGGCATATGACAGCCTGTTCTCAGGCTGGTAGCTCTGGTTGCTTCAAGGATGCTAGACCAAAACAAAATCTTCAAGCCAGCCCAGGCATACTGCCATGTCCCAGGCAGTGTATTATTAACTCTTAATGGTCAGAGTGCCCAGAAAAGTCCTCAGGCCAAAGCTGCTGCAGTTATTTTTCAAATTCTGGCATAATACAATGTTTACATTTTATATCTTTATAGAATTTGTTTATATGTCTAATCCTGGCATTCTGTTGTTCTTTGGTCATACACCACAGTGGCTCTGCGTGTGCCAACTTTTCTAAGAAAAGGAGGTCCTGATAGCTCTTTCTTGTATCATCTTTCTACATCATTCTTTGCCCATCAATATAAGTCTCTGTTGGGCAGAGGTAACTTCAGCTAATCTAACTGCGTTGCTGTACATGCCATGTAATTGCCCGAGTGTACAGTGGGAAGAGGCTTGCAGTCTGAACTGTGGCCAACTCCTCTAGCCCACCGACTCTTGTTGACCTTTTTAAGTTTATTTTGTTTTGATTATCTTGTTCCTGAGTAAGTACAAGGACAGATGTTTCAAGAATGTGTCACAGCCTTATAAAGAGATCTCTGGCTTCTTTATGTGTGTCACAACCTCCAAGGCATAAGGAAGACCTTTAAGTAGACAAGGATATCTCCTTAAAAGCGGGAGGGGTAATATGCTCAGGACTTTCCTGGGGAAGCTTAGAAGCAATACTCCTAGGAGAAGGCATAAAAGATTCACAAGAAATTTTCCATCAATCCACTATCCCCAAATTGTACAAATATTAAAAGTGCCCCAAGTATGCACAGGTGGAGATGAAAACCAAAGGTGGCCTGGCAGCCATCATGTGGCTCGGCTCTGCTGGATCTGTATCAAGCAGCTGTGCTGGCTTTGTGACTTCTGCCACTCCATTCAGATGTGGCTGTGCCAGCACACACCTGTAATCTCAGAACTCAGGAAGCTGAGGCAGGAGGATCACTAGCTCTAGGGAAGTTAGTTTTTGGGTTTTGTTGTTGTTATTGTTAGAAAAGAAAGAAAGGAAGAAAGGAAGGAAGGAAGGGAGGGAGGGAGGGAGGGAGGGAGGGAGGGTTTGTCCTGGGGGCTGGGGGAGGAGCTAAACGGGTCAGGTGCAGAAAGAAGATTTGGGGCAGGGAATGAGTCTGTATGGTCCAAGCATGGGGATCCATGTCCTCAAGCATTTGTCCAAGCCCACAGAATGCCCCACTAAGTCCCCACCCTAACACAAGCTATGGACTTAGCATAAAAAGCTGCTCTGGTACGGACGTGGATAGTAAGGGGGGCGGGTAACTAAAGGGAACGTTCTGCGCCTTCTGTAGTGTACTGTGGAAATAAGGCGGTTTGTTACAAAGTCTCTAACGATCAGAACGAACAAGAGACACGGGACCAGTGCACACTGGAACGCTGACAGGACACTCACGTGTGACCAAGTGTCCCCTTCAGATGTGTCAGGCTGGTGACAGAGGACTTAGATTTTAGAGACACACTGAAGTACTTTCAGACGAAACTAACCTTTTTAACGCCAAGCATGACGTTCACGCTTGTAATCACAGATGAGACGGATGAACTGCCGTGAGTTCAAGGCCAGCGTGGGCTCTATACTGAGTACCAGACCTGGGAGGCGACACAGAAAGACCCTGGAGAGGGGCAGGAGGAGGAGGGGAAAGGCTGGAATTGGCCTATACAATACTATTTTAATAACACTCAAAATCTTCAGATGTACCTCTTAACCCCGTACCTCCCTCAGCGCCATGGTGCTGTGGTTTGATGAACACCATTTCCAGAGCACACCAGCTCTACTTCCTGCCAAGCATTTCCCGTTCCTTTTCCTTTTGTGCTGTTCTAGGGGCTGGACCTGGGGCCTTGCACATGTGGGCAAGTCACACCCCAGCTTTTTTCTGTTTCATTGCATGTGTATGCGTGGTTTTTAAGTGTGGGCGTTTTTTAAGTGTGGGGGTGTCTTTTAGAGTGGACTGTTTTTATGTGTATGGGTGTTTTGCCTACATATCTGTGTTCTCTTTATGTGTCTGCTGCTGGGGGAGGCCAAAAGAGGGCATCAGATCCCCTAGAACCAGGGAGGAGACTGCTGTGAGCAGCCATGTGGGTGCTGGGAACTGAGCCTGGGTCCTCTACAAGAGCATCCAGTGTTCTTACCAAGGAGCCATCTCTCCACCCAACGAGGAAGCATTTTTAAGTGGAAAAACAAATGGCTTATTCTGCACGTGTTATCTGCTTACCTAGCTCATCCTTCAGGTCATGAGTTCCTCCCTCCTTCCCTCTCTCCCTCCCTCCCTTCCCCCTCCCTCCCTCCCTCCTTCCTCCCTCCTCCTTGATTTGATTTTTAAGACAGGGTCTCAGTATGCAGCCCTGGCTGTCCTGGAACTCAGGAACCCACCCACCTCTGCTGGGTTCACAGGCTAGACCACCACGCCCAGCATGGGCCGTCGGTTTCTAACAGCTGGGAACACATGTCTCATCCTTGAGTGTCTCCTAGAGTCCAGCACAGTGGCCAACACTGTACTCAGCATGCACCCCTGTAAGCTCCAGGACAGGGTGCTGTTTCCTGCCCACCACTGAGTAGACAGTACCCAGGACAATGCCCAGAACATGACAAGTAACTTCCAATGAATGACACTAGTTTCTGAATTCTTTATATGTCATCATACAGTCTCTTGAAGCCAGGTATAATTTTATACAGAAGTAATTTTTTTTTTTTTTGGTTTTTTTGAGACAGGATTTCTCTGCGTAATTTTGGTGCCTGTCTTGGATCTTGCTCTGTGACCAGGCTGGCCTCGAACTCACAGAGATCCACCTGGCTCTGCCTCCCGAGTGCTGGGATTAAAGGCGTGCGCCACCACCGCCCAGCTTATAGAAGTAATTATTATGTTGGCTACCAAGCTAGTTTTTGATATCCAGAATCACTTATAACAATCGGCACTCTCCCAACAGACACCTGGCATGGCACAGAACAAGGTGGGAATATGGAGAGGAGGAAGGGAGGTAGAAATCAGGTTTCTCCAAGACTATAAACCAAGAGGCCTGGAGGGAGGAAAGGGAAGGGGTAACTGATGGAACTATATTATAATCTCAAAATACAAACTAAGTTACAATAATTTTAAAAGCACATCTTTAACATTAAAAATATAAAGAGTAAAGTCAACTATTTGAAAACTTCATGTTTCCTTAACTTGGTTATCTACAGCTGAGTTCACTGACAGGCTGTCCGTCCTCTTCGCCTTGCCAAAGGAAACAGTCACTATCAGTGAACATTAGCAGCTAGAGCATTATAACGGCCACACTGGAGTGTAAACATGGGGCCCTGGCTCACATAAACTAATGCTTAAAAAAGAAAAGAAAAATAATTATAACTAATTCACAGAAACTTAAACAGAATGGATATTTGATTGTATTCCTTTATTTATTTTTGTTCTTTGTTTATTTATTTTTGAGACAGGTTTCTCTGTGCAGTCCTGGCTGTCGTGGAACTCACTTGTAGACCAGGCTGGCCTCAAACTCACAGGAATCTGCCTGCTTCTCAGATACTCTTCAGAGTATGGCCATAATCTTGCGATGTGGCATCAGTACATTTTAAAGAGTCCTTCGGCTGGTATTTGAGACTGGAAGGAGACAGAGGAAACAAGTGGTGTGTTCATCGCTGACGCCGAGTCATTGGTACACGATGATTCACTATGCAAATGCTTCTCCTTTGATACACTTGAAATGTTTCAAGCATATGCCAAATTTGTCTGAAATTGTTAAACTGAAGAGAAAGAAATACCAGTTCTCCTGGTCTATGCTTGCTGCAGGTCCACAAAGGTTGGTGACATTTGTCTCTGCCGTCATTGCTGTTCACAGTAAGCAAGATTTACCAACTTGGAGTCCATAAACTTCTGGGAAACCTATGGATGCTTAGAGGAGAGGGGCAATATGTGTGCATGTACATTTGGTGGTGTGGGGGCTGTCCATAAGTTTTACCAGAGTCTCGGAGGAGCTTGTGACTTGGGAAAGATTAGAAGCACATTAAACAAGCCTACGAGAAAAAGGAAAGGAAGGAAG
>CABHPQ010176110.1:0-16732 GCA_902168405.1 Peromyscus aztecus
TATACAATAAGTACAATAACTATATACAATATATACAAGCAATAAATACCTCAACAATGTCTAGTGCATTTGCATTTGACAATTTCAGAGAAAATATTCCATTATTTATCCTATTTTGCTAAGTCCAAAATGTACCTGATTCACTTTTTGTCCTAACTTGTATTACCAACAGAAAACTATCTTATAATGTCTTTCAAATTTGTACAATTTATACCTCTTTAGTGAGTTTCTTTTCTGAAATTCTTAACAAGGAAAACTATAGATATAACTATCTAATCTTCACCTAACTATAACTAGATACATTTCAATTAGGTAGGTAATCTTCAAACACTTCAAAGACCTACAAAATATGGCATTTAAAATGTTTTAAAAATTTAGACTTTCTGGACAGTGAGACATGTCTGCTCCTGGTAGCATCAATTTACTTCAGAGAGGAGGATGAGCATCAAAGACACTCTATATGGAGTTTATCTTCTTCTTGGCAAAAAATATCCATTTGGACAAAAAGCTGTTCTTGCCTGGACTGCTTGAAAAAAATGTATCAACTGGACATGCAGAACCCATAGGAAGGTGACCACTGAACTTTGCTTGGCGAAATGGTCCTTCAGGTTCCTGCTTCGCAGAGGAAATTGCCAGACATTCTAGAGGACACAGAAAAAAGTGACTGAGAAACTCTAGGCCTGTGGACTGAAGACAGATGCCCCAACTTTACAGAAAAGCTTTGGATGACTGTCCAGGCAGCCAGTTGTCTCTATCATTCTAAATTTTTGGAAGTTGCTTACAACGTAGTTCCTGTTTACTTAGGTAATACTATATCCTTCTGGGGTCTTTGAAGTAGTTGAAGACTAGATAGTTATAATTTCCTTAGTCATGATAAAAGATAAGTTAGATATAAAACCTTAGACCTATATTTATAGGGCAGATAGGATATCTTCTTTAATTTTGCCAAATACAAATAGATTAGATATTATAACTATAATTCTTGCTTGATAATTGTTTTGTTATATGTAATTTAACTATGTTAATGTTAAAACCTTCCTTTTTAAAAAAGGAAGTGCTATGGATATTGCTCTATATGCTGTGAATGTTTTGCTTTGATTGGTTAATAAATAAAATGTTGATTGGCCAGTAGCCAGGCAGGAAGTATAGGCAGGAAAAGCAGAGAAAAGAATTCTGGGAACAGGAAGGCTGAGTCAGGAGTCACCAGCCAGACACAGAGGAAGCAAGATGTAAAAGTACTGGTAAGCCACAAGTCACGTGGCAACTTATAGGTTAATAAAATTGGGTTAATTTAAGATGTAAGAACTAGATAGCAAGAAGCCTGCCATGGCCATACAGTTTATAAGTAATATAAGTCTCTGTGTGTTTACTTGGGTCTGAGTGGCTGCAGGAGCCGGGTGGACACAGGAAAACTTCAGTTACAGTGTTCTCTGGGAAAAGAGACATATTTAGAGACCACAGTCTACTGAAAAAATCCCAAGCAAGTGATTATTGACATACTGCCTCTGTATTAAACCTGTATCTTGGACACATCTATTTAGGAGTTAGGGACCAAGCGTCTCTGGGTTTTTTGGACAGTGGAGATCACATGATAAGGTGGCTATGAGAATTGGACAGCATATCATTCTTTTCATAGCTCCTGTCTGCCAAGAGACCTCAAAAATTAATCTTATCTTTAATATTCTTAGTTTTTCTTCTTAATTATAAAGTGAAAATAGTAATAGCAAACCTAAAAGGTTGACATAATTTATTGAGCTGCCATATGCAAAGAAATTAGCTCTATGTCTTACGTACAATAAATACTCACATAGTAGTTAAATTGCAAGCATTTTTATATTCTTTACTGATTCTATTTTCTTTAGAAAGTAATATTGTTAGAGCAAAGAATGAGATGCTTTATCTTCATATCTTAAATTATAGTTTCCTTTCTGCCAGAACTATATTCATTTCTAAAAACCTTATTAAAGTGTTTCTCCCATTCCAAGTACATGATTTTGTAAGTTCAAAGGTTTTCGTGAAGTTGCTTCTTTGATTTCTGGTCGTTTATCCCTGGCATTTCTTTCGTGGAATATATTCAATGGTCAATGGAAAACTTTAATCACACTTCAGCTATAAAGTTTTATTTTCTCATTTTTAGAATTACTAGCTTCCTCCCTGGTGTTCTTGCAAACAACATAGTGGACCTTTTATGATATTTGATCATTTGTATGTGAATCTCTCTCCTTTGATATTGTGTGAGCTCCTTGAGGGAGGAGAGCATTGCTTACTCATGTTATTACACGTAACAAGGAGAGACAGAGCTTTAAAACACAGACTTTGAGAAAACAAATACTGAGAATCTTTCTGGCCAGTGATGTCAGTTGTATTAGGAGAGACACAGAGGACAAAAAAGAATGGACAGACATGCTATTTGATTTTTCTGTAGAAATACAACAGTACAAAAATAACAGCATTTGAAAGTCACATCCAAGTATTATACTTTCAAGCAGCAATTTTCAAGAGCTGTTTTAGAATACATTTTTGATCTAGATTATGTTCTTCAGAATCTTTCCATGTGAAATTAGAAATGTCAGTAAATGGTCTTTTTAATTTCCATAATTTTTTTCTCTTCACATAAGAGAATGGTACTTCTAGTCCTTAAAAATAATTCACTAATCAAGACTCAAATGATAATGCTGCATTTTTGATCCCACTTATAAATTCTTGATACAAATATAAGTTCCCTTAAAATGTGACTTATATTTCTAAACTATAAGAAAGATAAATAATTTGTAATTATCATAACACAATTGCAATCACGGTGTGGTTAATGTCATTTTGAGACACTTGAATGTTACTTCATCATTAATGATATAGAAATATACAAATTTTAGCTTTCAAGAAACTTGGTTTTAAAACAATTGCTTGTGATATTGCCAGTTATACAGGTACTGTGTTTATGTAAGTGTGATCTTTTGGGGGAAGTATTAAGAAAAAGTCCTTTTGATAAAGTCAAGAAAGCATTCTGAGAAGCCCGCCTCTTCAGAAACTGAGAAAGCAGAACTCAGTATTTTCAGATGCTGCTCTTTAGTAATGCAGTCATCCCTCTAGAGCAGAGTGCTGGCTGAATAGAAGTAGCAAAGTGACTCATTCTCTTAATTCCTCTGAAAACAATATTTATACCACACTTTAAATGAGCATACAAAGTATACTACAAATAAAATTGCCTCTTTTTAATCTTTTTAAAAATTTTCCTAGCCTGGCATCATGGTGCACACCTTTAATCCCAGCACTCAGGAGGCAGAGGAAGGTAGATCTCTGTGAGTTCAAGGCCAGTGTCATCTATAAAGCGAGTTCCAGGACAGCCAGGGCTGTTACACAAAGAAACCCTGTCTCGAAAAAAAAATTTTTTTCCTCTAATTCTTCTTTCATACATTATATCCTGACCACAGTTTCCCTCTCTCCACTCTTTCTGGTCCTCTCCCTCCACCTTCCTTCTCCCCCACATCCATTTCTCCTCTATTTCCCTTCAAAAAACAAGAAAGAGCAGGCATCTCGGGAATATCAACCAAACACAGCATAAGTTACAATAAGACTAAGCACACGCCCTTATATCAAGGCTATATGAGGAATCCAGTAGGAGGTAAAAGGTCCCAAGAGCAGGCAGAAGAGTCATATACACCTTCCCACCCCCCAATCACACTGTAAGGAGTACCACAAAAATACCCAGGTACATAACCATGACATATATGCAGAAGACCTAGCTCAGGGTCGGTGATTGTTGCTTCAGTCTCTGTGATCCCCTATGAGCCCTGCTTAGTTGATTCTGTGGGCTGTGTTCCCATGGTATCCTCCACCCCTCTGGCTCCTACAATCCTCCCCTACTTTTGTGGGATTACCCTAGCCATACCTAGTGTTTGGTTGTGGGTCTCTACATCTGCTCACATCAGTTGCTGAATGATGCCTCTCTGATGACAATAGGGCTAGGCACCAATCTATGAGTAAAGCAGAATATCATTAGTAATCATTCCATTGAATTTTTTTTCTCAATTGTGTTTGGTTCTATCCTGGGTCTCAGGGCTGTTCAGGCTCTGGTTCCTGGCCATCCAGGCAGGTGAGGAGTGGAATTCCTCTCCTGGTGTGGGCCTCAAGTTGGACAAGTCATTGGTTGGCCACTCCTAGAAGTTCTGCACCATCATTATCCCAGAACATCTTGGAGGCAGGAAAGATTGTAGGTTGAAGCTTTTGTGGCTGCATGATGTCCCAGTCTCACTCTTGAAAGCCTTGACTGGCTATAGAAGAAGGCTGGTTCAGGCTCCATTTCCCCAATTACTAGCAGTCTTCAACAGGGTCACTCTCAAAGATTCCAAGGAGTTTTCACTGCACTAGGTACTACATCACCCCCTCAAATGATGCCCACTTATCATACTCTCTCTCTCCATCTCTGCCCCCTGCCCCACCTGATCCCTCTTGTTCCCATCCCTACTAGTCCCTACATGCCCCTAGTCCGCTCACAAAATCTACTCTATTTGCCCTTCCCAGGGAAATTCACGTGTCCACCCTTGAGCCCGTCTTGTCACTTAGCCTCAATGGGTCTATGGATTGTGGCATGATTATCACTTACTAAACATTTACTAATGTCCACTTATAAGTGAGTATATACCATGTTTGTCATTATAGTGTTACCTCACTCAGGTTGATTTTTCTAGTTCCATCCATTTGCCCATAAATTTCATGATGTAATTGTTTTTAATAGCTGAGTAATAGTCCATTTTGTAAATGTAGCACATTTTCTTTATCCATTCTTTGGCTGAGGGACATCTAGGTTGTTTGTAATTTCTGGTTATTATGAATAAAGCCACTTTGAACATAGTTGAGCAAGTGTCCTTATTGTAGGATAGAGAGACCTTTGGCTATATACCCAAGGGTGGTATAGCTGGATATTGTGGTAGATTGATTCCCAGTTTTCTGAGAAACTGCCATATTGATTTCCAAAGTGGTTGTACAAGTTTGCACTCCCACCAGCATTAGAGGAGTGTTCCCCTTGCTCCACATCCTCTCCAGCATGAGCTGTCACTTGTGTTTCAGATCTTAGCCATTCTGACAGGTGTAAGATGGAATCTCAAAGTTGTTTTGATTTGCATTTCCCTAATGTCTAAGGATGTTCAAATTTTCTATTTTTTTCTTTTTTATTATTAATGATTTTCTATTAATTTTACATACCAACTACAGATCTCCTCTCTCCCTCCTTCCATCCCCCAGCCTTCCCTCCCAACCCACCCACCCTCATTCCAACCTTTTGCAAGGCAAGGCCTCCCATGGGGAGTCAGCAGAGCCCGGTACCTTCAGTTGAGGCAGGTCCAAGCCCCTCTCCCTGTACCAAGGCTGTGTAAGGTGTCCCGCCACAAATTCAGGGCTCCAAAAAACCTGAACATGCACCAGAGATGATGATCCTCCTGCCAGGGGGCCCCTTAAGCAAGTCAAGCAACACACCTGTCTTGCCTATGCAGAGGGCCTAGTCCAGTCCCATGGAGGCCCCACAGCTATTGGTGCACAGTTCATGAGTTCCCACTAGTTTGGTTTGGTTGATATTTCTCAGCCATTTGAGATTCCTTTGTTGAGAATTCTCTGTTTAGATCTATGCCCCATTCTTTAAATGTATTATTTGGTTTGTTGAAGTCTGGTTTCTTAAGTTCTTTATGTATTTTGAGTATTAGGCCTCTGTCAGATGTGGAATTGATGAAAATCATTTCCCATTCTGTAGGCTGCTATTTGCCCCATTGACAGTGTTGTTTGCATTACAGAAACTTTTCAGTTTCAAAAGGACCTATTTATTAATTTTTGATTTTAATGCCTGTGCTATCAGTGTTCTGTTCAGGAACAATGGTGTTCTGTCTCTTGTGTCGATGCCGCTTTCGATGTGTTCAAGGCCACTTTCTCTTCTATAAGATTCAGTATATTTGGTTTTATGATTTTAAATAAGCCCTAACTCCAAGTCCATAGCAGGGGTAAAACAAGATGAATCACACATCATTCTGAAGATTAATGATTTAAAGTAGACAATGGTTTCTAATTAATTTTAATGGAAATAAAATTTATGAGATTAAATTACCATAAATGTGACTGTACTTAGAAAGGTCTTATCATGCCTCATATTCAAAGGACATCACTACATTTGTCTTCTGACCCTTAAGGGTATCTGTTAAAATATAGAACTTGCAAGGTAACTGTTTTTCTTTCTAAAGAATTCCAGAATATTCTACTTATTGAAATATCTAGAAAGAAAATTGATTTTCATTTTAGACAAGCACTCTTTCCTTCAATTCCTGTATCTCTGATTGTTTTAAACAATTTTATAACTATATGTTGAGTTTTCTAAAAAAAATGGCTTTGGAAACGTTAAATAGATTATTAAGTCCAAATTTTCCCCAATTTTTTCATGAAATAATACTGCAAAAATAACCCCTTATGTGTTTATATCTTTAGTGAACAGAAACAAAGGAGGACTGGATTGGGGTGTGGGAATTAAGGGGAGTAGAGGGAGGGACTGGAAAGAAGGAGGGAGGGGAAAATGTGGCCCGGATATAAATTTTTTTAAGCCAAAACATAATAACCCCTTATGACTACTGCTTTCCAACAATACTCAAAAAGTATAACATTATAGAAAAAGAGATATTTGACAATACTTTTTCAATTTAAGAACAAAGAATAAAGGAAACAAAAGTATAAACCCCAAATATGGTCAATATAAAACTATACATATCAATAATTATTTTAAATGTCAGTGGTCTAAATACATCAACTACAGGACAGAATTTTCCAAAGCATACCAAAAAAGAAGACTCAACTAAATGTTGCAAACAAGAAACCTATTTTACATACAAAAGCACATATAAACTAAAAACAAAGGCAGAGATAGTTACATGATATTAACACTAATCAGAAAAAAAAGCTATATTAACTTTAGAGAGAACAGGTTCCACAGTGTGGAAAGTTAATAGGAATAAGGAACATTATGCAATGATAAAGAATCAGTACTTCAAAAAATATATAATAATCTCTAATGTCTGTACACCTGAAAACAGAGCACCAAAGTATGTTAATTAAAACAATAATTGCAGCCATCATAGTGCCTTGCTATTTGAAATGAAAAGAAAGTAAAAAAGAAACACAGTGGAAAGCCAGAGCTCCAGCAATCAAGTGGACACAACTGCCAGCTACGGACTATTGCATCCAAGTCACATATTCTTCTCAAGTTCATGTAAAACTTTCACCAAGAAATAACATGCCACAGCTTCTAAAGCAACCAAAGTACACTTTTAGATTACTGAAATTATTCAGTCCATGCTCTACAAAGTACAATGGAATTCAACAATCAATCATCAATAGAAAAATGCCCCCCGGAAAGCACTCTTCCAAATAATGTATGTGTCATAGAAGAAGTCTCAGGAGAAGCTTCAAATTATTTTGAAGTATATGGAAATGAAAACACAATACATCAAATTGTGTGGGATGAATGCGACACAATGCTCAGGCAGAAGTTACCAGCCATGAACACGTGTTTTAGAAAAGACCAAAAGGGCTAAAATCAATAGTGCAATCTTCCCCATAAGGAAACCAGGAAAAGAATCGTAAATTTAAATTTAAGCTCACATAAGCAGAAGAAAAGAAATAATAAAAATTATATCAGAAACGATTGAAACTGAAACTGGGAAACAAAGAGAGACAATAAACTAAACCAGAAGGCAGTGACTTTTCAAAGATTCATAGAGTGAGTAAGCCTCTAGCAAGACGGAGGACACAGGACAGTAATAAATTCATAGAAACAAAAGGGGCGACACTAGATAAAGTTCACGAACTAAAATGTCAATAAAAGAATGCTACCAGAGTGTCTGTGCTCACAATTTTACAACCTAGATTAAAGTGAACGTCCCCTTTTCCAAACCCATACATGGAAAAACACACAACATAAACAGACTTTACCAAGTAAGTAAGTAAATAAATAAATAAATGAATAAATAAAAGTAATAAACTATGACATTGTGAGGCATAAAGCACTGTACCAAAATGGGGTTACCAGTGAATTCTGATACAAATCTAAAGGAGAAATTTCCCACAATCTCTTCCAGAAGAAAGAACTAGAGAGACACCTTCTCAGCTCCCTCCACTATGCCAACCCTAAACCAAATCCAGTAAAAAAGAATCTTTGTATTAAAACTATCGACCCATTCCTCTTATATGCATCTATACAATAATCCTTAAAATTTAGCGAAACAAACCCCAATCTATTAAAATAATTTTACAACATAACTAAGTGGAATTTACCACAAGTAAGCAAGGCTATTTTAACATTGGTCAGTCAGTTGTTGTGACCCACCATATTGAAGGCAAAACAAAAAATCTCATCAAGTTTCTATCCAACAAATCAAAAACATATTCCCACACCACCTATACGTGATGTTTATAGTGATTTTTATCTGTATTTTCCAAGTGTGAAAGTGTCTGATATGTCCACCAGTGGATGAGTGATAAATCCATTGTGCTACCTCCAAACAAAGGACTATCATACAGCAATAAGCCAAAAAAATGTGCATGAACTCGGAATGTATACCATTAAGGGAAAATAATCCTACCTAAAGGGCTATGGTGTTGTTGTAACACAGTATTCAAGGGAAGGCAAAATAATGGAGAAAAAATAATGGTTTCTGCAGGTTAGTTTGAGGGATTATGAATGGAAGGAACTTAGGTGGTTTTTAGTATATTAAAACTGTTCTGTGTGATATTAAAGTGGTGGATGTATCATTATACATATTTCCCAAAAACACACAGAATGTAGAATACCAACAGTGAACTCCAGCCTATGAGATGGACTTTGGGCCTGTGTATGTTCATTGGATGTTGTGAGTTGGTCCACTGTGGAGAAGCCTGCCCATGTTTGGAGAGAGTGTCTGGTCCACTGTGGAGGAGCCTGTCCATGTATGGAGACAGTGGCTATACAAAAATTCTCTGCAGTTTCTCTTATTTGCTTATGAGCCTCAATGTTCTTTAAAGAATAAAAAAGAGTTCATTGATGAGTGCTCTTTATTTTCTGTAGACTTGTTCCTAAGAATCAAAAATGTTACTAAACTAAATGCAATCAAATTGAAAACAGTGGCTTTTATATATGTATGCAAATGTTCTACTTATCAGATAAGATATGAAAGTGTGTGTTCATGTTATTATTCTCTAAAGAGTTTGCAGGCATTTTATTCATGGACCATTAACAAGTATAAAATCGATGTCTAAAGTTGTATGTCTTTAATGTATTTGACACCAAAGAAAATTTTAAAATGTTATAAATAAACAGAAACCAAACAAGAACTCATTAATTTATTAATGTTTAGCATGCTTTAAATGTCAAAGATGTCACTACTGTGTATTGAGGGAATAAAACCTGTAGGTGCAGCATGAGGCGATGATCAATATCATTCTAACAGCACCTGGGTACTGGGAAAAACCACTCTGCCTTTGCACACTGGCACAGGGCACATACTTTCTCTTTTATGTTCTTAGGAACTTTCAATCCTTAGAATATTCTAGGGCTCTTCTCTCTCTCTCTCTCTTTTTTTAAAAGGTGTGTTTATTGTAACTTTACGTGTATTTTACCTGCACGTATGTATGTGTACCACACACATGCAGTGCCCATGGAGACCAGAAGAGGGTGATAGATACCGTGGAACTGGAGTTAGCTGTCCCATGGGTGCTGGTCACTGAACTCAGGTAGGTTCTCTACAAGAGCAGCAAGTGCTCTTAACCCCTGAACCAACTTTTCAGCTCTAGGAACTTGTCTTAAAGTTAAATTTTCATAAACATATTTTTTTCTATAGAACCTATATATTCACAAGACTTGGGTGGCTATGCATTAGAGTAAAAATCCTTTAGAATAAGTGTTCTATTAACAGACACTAAGTGAAACAAAAGTATCTTGCTTTGAAATTGCTAACATTGACAAAAATATTAACAGTGACATTTTCTAAGCCACGGTGTCCTTTTTTCCTCATAAATAATTGATTGAAATAATATAAACTATAGGGGCAGGATAGATGTCTCAGTACTTAAGGGTGCATACTGCTCTTGCAAAGGAGTTGAGTTTGGTTCCCAGTAGCCATGTTGGATGGATCACAATCACCAGCAACTCTAGCTCCAGAGACTCTGAGGCCCTCTTATGTCTTTCGTGGGCACCTGCACACATATGCCATACATTCACACAGACACAAATATACACACAAATTAAAGTGTTTAGTTAAATAATGCATACAATATTCATATAAAAGCTGGTCATTTTGTCAGGTGGTGGTGGCACATACCTTGAATCCCAGTACCTGGGAGGCAGAGGCAGTTGGATCTTTGTGAGTTCAAGGCCAGCCTGGTCTACAGAGTGAGTTCTAGGATAGTCAGGACTAAGACTACACAGAGAAAACCTGCCTCAAAAAACAAAAACCAAACAAGCAAAAAAAGCTGGCCATCTCATACGCACACACACACACACACACACACACACACACACATACACACACACACATATATACACACACACATACACACACACATATACACACACACACATATATATATACATATACACACATAATGTATATAGTATATATAATATATACTATATATGTATATAGTGAGCATGTTAAAATTGGCATAAATTATTTGATCTTTTCTTAACATTGGAGAATATTTAAGAAATGACATTTGGGTTACAGTTTGGTGAATTAACCTCCCAGAATGACTTTCTTCCTTCCTCTATAAAATTATCCTGGACAGAATGTTTTCTACATAAAGAAAAGGAGCAAGAATTATTGTCTATCTTTATTTTACATCAACACTCAGATTTATTTTTATCTGGGTTATACATAAAGTAAATTTGACTAAAATGTTCAAATCAGGAGGCTGGAGAAATGGCTCAGTGGTTAAGAGTACAAACTGCTCTTCCAGAGAACTCAAGTTTGGTTTCCAGCACCCACTGCTCCCAGTCACTTGCAAGTCCAGAGACTCCACTACCTTTGGCTTTTATGAACACCTACACTCAGTGCATATATACACAGGCACATACACATACACATAATTAAAAATAAATTTAAAATATTCAAACCATGGCAACAGGAAAAAATGCAATAGTCATTATGCTCATTGGTTTTAGAATGCACAGACCACAGCCTTCAGGTAGAGTAGGTAGAAGTAGAATAGGGAAGAAGAGTGTGACCACAGGTCATCCATACAGACTGAAGATAACTGTGAAATCTTCTGAGGATGCAATGTGAGTAGATGGTCAAGGTCTGCATCTCGTGGATGCGTCATCAAAGGATTCCATGCTCTGTGCACTCCAATGCTCTGATAAATAGACTTTTCCATTATTGTAAAGTTTCAATCACTAAAACAAACGGAGCATAAAAGCTTTTCCAATTTTATAATAAAGACATGTCGATACTTATTAGAGTGTATGGTTTTCATATAAGTGTGGGTTATTATTAGTGTATACAAGCTAGCTATGAACAAAACAAATTCTATGTGAAATTACGCTGTGTGTATAAAGAGGAACAGTAACAGAAATAAAATTGTCTTTTTATTTTCTACCTCAGACAGCAGACTTGTTTTTGTCCTGTTCTGTGGTTTAGTTTTGTATTATGGTTACCTACAGATATCATAATTTAATAATCTGGTGCTGCAAGAAATAATACCCCACTAAAGGAAATCACCAGGTAGGCACTAACAACACAGCTGTCTGAAACTTCTCTAGAAGCACTCTGAGGTATCACAGAAAAGGCAATTACAGAGGGGAAACATGGCTGACACAGAGTAGGAAAAGAGCAGACGTGTTTGCTTTCTTTTCCTTAGTCAACAACACATACTGTGCTGTGTGCTCCAAACTTAACTGGACAAATTTACTGGAAGAATAGCAAAAGCGTGAATATAACAGCTCAGGTTTCAGAGCATTTAACGGCACCCTGTTTCCTGAAATAGGCACCATGTGGAGCTACTGGCAGGTTTACTCAAAGAAGAATGATCTATATGTTTCCTTCCAGGCTTGTAAATTCTTCTGAGTGAAAAGTACACCATGTGGAACTTGCAATTTGCACCATGCAACTTGTCTTGGAGAGGATGTATTCAATGTATCTCGGTTTTCAGGAGGTTTTCTGACTCTATGGTGCATTTCAGAAAGACCTTTGTGTTGGCTGCATTGCTAAATGTTCCTAATGCCATCTGCTGCATGATTCCTGCTACTGTAAGGGAGTACTGTAGCTTTACAAGTGTTTATGAAACTTGGAGCTGACCCCATAGCTATTAATTCACAATCCACACATGGAAGAAAAATCACGCCTTAATAGACTCTGACAAGGAATAGTCTTCGAAAGTATTGTAGAAATGGTTAGCAATTATGATTAGCTCAGTGATTTTTTTTTTTACTTTAAAGTGTATTTTTAATGAACTCCATTTATTCTGCATTTAGAATGTGTGTATGTAAGCAATTCACCTGGTAGGTGATTTAGCCTTACCTTCATCTCTTCTACAGTAAAGGTATTGTCTTTTAGCTTGTTTAAACAAGTAATTAACCTCTTGGATTTGGCAGCAGCAAAAATAACTCAGTGGAACCAGTAATGAATTCTGTTGAGGGACAATTGCACAGCTTAATTAATTAAAGGGCTTCTTTTCACTTAAAAAAGAAATAGGGTAGATATAGAAAGACATTCAAAGGCAGATGAACCCATTACTCAGAAGAGAATTTCCCAAGATACACATTGATAGGTAACTACTGTCAGTCAAGAGAAAATGCTTCTTGTGACTGGGTTATTCTGATGAATAGGGAAGCTTGTGTCCAAGTATGCAGCGCTGACTCCCTGGTCAGCCACACCCTTTGGAGGCACTGTCTTTAACCCTTATATATCTATATCCCTTACATTATTTCCTTACCTTGATCATTATATAACACCCGTTTCTGAAAGATCTGCTGTATACTGGATTAGCTGACTAGGTTCTTGCGTCTATTCTGGTTTTAATCTGTCCCCTCGCTCTCACTGTGAGGGTCATTACTTCCTTTAAGACTTGAGAGACTAGGCATTAGCCAACTTCATTGTTCAGCAGATGCTGGTCTAGTGTTGGCATTACCTCGTCGTCACAGTTCCTTAGATTGAGTGCAAAGACCTACATGGTGAAAGGAGAGAATTAAACCCTTCAAGTTTTTGTCCTGTGACCCCCCTCACGCTTGCCACAATACCCACACACATATGTACACACATGCACAACAAATAAAATGTAACTTAAAATTAAATAAAAATGTCTAAGTATCAGATAACTGAAGAGGATTGCCCCTGCCTATATCTCTTAGATGAGCAACTAGCATCATCACAAGCATTTTAACTGGCTCTTTCCATGATCTAGATCCTTCCTCCACCTTCACTAGAGACCATTCTCATCTGCCAAATATCTGGAATAGTCAGGAATCCTATTCCCCAGAGTGTCTTAAAATCTTAGCTCTCTAAAAAGTACACAAGCCATTTGCTCAATATTGGAAACGAAGCAGACTGTGTAATAATACAAAAGGTGTTTAATTATGTATAAAACAAATCATAGTTGCAAAATCAGAGGAAATTAGTGAGAGATTGCAAGAGCTAATGCAACCACAAGCAGTAAGCATATTGTAAAAATACTTAGATTCAAAAAAAAATCCCTTAAAAAAATCAGTCATTGGGTTGCCTTGTCCAGCCTCAATATGAGGGCTTTTACCTTGTCTTATTGTATCTTGTTTTGTCCTGGCTGACTGTCGTCTCTGAGGCCTGTCCTTTTCTGAAGAGGAAATGGAGGGTTGGATCTGGAGAAGAGAGGAAACTGTGGTTGGAATATATTATATGAGAGAAGAATCTATTTTCAATTAAAAAAAAATCAGTCATTTATAAAATAATCACTATGAAAATAATGTTTATATTTATCTTTTTAAAATTACATTTTATTTATTTGTTTGTTTGTTTAGTGTGGGGTGTGTGTGTGTGTGTGTGTGTGTGTGTGTGTGTGTTTGTGTCACAAGACAACTTACAGAAGTCAGTTCTCTCCTTCTACAATGTGAAACTCAGGGATTGAATTCAGATAATCAAGTTTGGCAACAGGCCACTTACCTAATGAGTCATCTTGCTAGTCTTGACTTTTCTTATACACACACACACACACACACACACACACACACACACACACACATATTTATTAAGAATACATATGGTGATATTTTATTTGTGCTGAAATGTGATTTTATTTGTATGTTAATAAAGTTGCCTGGAGATCAGAAGTCACAGCAAGCCATAAAGCGGGAGTCAGGTGGTGGTAGCACACGCCCTTAATACAATCACATGGCAGGCAGAGTCTCTGTGGTCAAGGACACATCCAAAGCAAGGTGACCTGAACTTTTAATCCCAGTACCAACCATAGAGACCTGGAGGTCTATATAGACAGACAGTGATGAGGAAATCATGTGGTTGGGTTTAGAGCCAATGAGAAGACAGAACAGAAAGGGACTAAAAAGACAGGACACAGGAAGAAGGTCTTTCTCTCAGGGGAAGGATGGCAGTGAGTGGTAAGATAAGGTGGTCTTAGTTCTTGGCTATTGCTCTGATCCCTGGGCTTTTAACTCTGCATTTGGCTCTGTATTTCTTATTTAATTAGACCATTTAGAATTTCATCTACAAATACATATTAATGTATATACAACACTGAAATCTACAGAGTACAGTTCAAATGTTATGTACTTTGCTTCCGACGAGTTCTTGTCATCTACCCTAAGACCATTAGGAAGAGACCGTTTCAGAACCCTTCTTTGTTTCTGTCTCAGACCCAATATGTAGGACTGCTATAATCAGACTATTAAGAATAGGCTGCAGAAATGGCTCAGCAGTTAAGAGTAGCTGCTCTTGTAGAGGACTCAAGATTGGCTGATACAGCCACAAGAAGCAGCTCATCATCCCCTGTAGCTTCAGTTCCAGAGGATCTGACATCCTCTTCTGGTCCCAATGGGAAAACACACACACACACACACACACACACACACACACACACACACACACAGTGTAAAAATAAAATAAATGTTTAAAAGATACAGTTAAAAAGGTACTGTACTCTATCATAGATCTCCTTTCTTTCAAAGTCCTTGCAGTGTCCAAGGCTCTTTGTTCTTCTTGCACTCTTCTGTATCCAAATGACCTGATAAACTTGTATTTTATCTACTGTAAAAGTATATTATAGACTTAGCCACATGGATGGAGTGGTACCTTGAAGCTAAAACCATCCATATTCACAGGGCACACAACCAGACTGTGCAGTACACCAGTCAGCTCATTCTTACTTACATGTCTTGTACATATTATTTATGCAGGTGTGTTCACTTGACATTATTTACCCTATCATTGTTCTTGAGAAAGAGATAGTGAAACTGATAAAGGACTCAATTCACCCTACTCTCAATCCACCCAACTCTGTAACACATGTCTTTAAAAGAGCCTCACCCCAAATGTATGGTGGCTACTTTACAAATCAGTATCAGACCAGGCCATCATATGTATTCCTGAGAAGATCGTCTCTTACTATGTTCAAAGTCATGATCAAGAGTAAAAAATCCCCAATTGTTTAGGATTAGTTTCCTTTCTGGACTTTACCTTCATTCTTTAAGGTATGCTTCACAACTACCTCTATCAAGACATAGTTAATATCTTGTCTAGATCCTTATGTACATTATCCCAAAACATTTTTATCGTTTATTTTGATTTCTTTCTTAACACTCTATTTAGTCTTTCCTTCCTGCCCTGGCCTACATATTCCTCCTCTTTCAGATATCTTCCACATCTACAGCCTCTGTCAATGCCTCTTCCCCTTTCAGAAACAGGGGTGGGGTGTCCTAAAAGCCTTCCAAACAGAGAAGAAAGAAAAAAATCAAGAAACAAAAATTCATTCCAGTGAGATGAATGAAGATAAAATTTTGAGAAATAAGTTAGTATTAAGCAGAAATAAGTTTGGGATTTTGCTGTGATTGAAGAATGGATTGACTATTTTCCAGCCAATAATGGTCTAACAAAACCTTGGAGAGAAAAAAAAGGGGGGAGGCCTTGGAAAAAACCACAGTGATCACAGGAACAAACTGCTTCTGACAGTCTTTTTAGTGTTTTATCAAATATCAAATATAAATATCTATCAGCAGAAAAAAAGTGTATATCAGCAGAAAGGTGAAAAGGCATCCTAGGGCTGTATTAGATTTATTAGTTCTTCAACTCTTACAATTTAAACTGGAGTTTGATCTCACAAAAGCACACACTCCATTCAACCCTCAAGGGTTGGCAGATCCTAATTTCTAGCCCTCAGACAGAAGGTGGGTTTCTCAAAAAAGATGTGAGTCTGTGGCAAGATAAGCATTCTCTATGTATTAAATCAAGGATGCCCAAACACTCTACACATGTAGAGTGAGATAGGTCATTTGCGTCTTTTATTAAAAAATGTTTATTTATTTTCATTTTATACAAAGGAGTGCTTTTGCCTGTATGTATGTACGTGCACTCTGTGCATACTTGGTGGCTGAGGAAGTCAGAAGGCGGCTCTGGATCCCCTGATACTAGAGTTACAAATGTTTGGAAGCCCACATGTGGGTATTAGCAATTAAACCCAGGTCTTTTGCAAGAGTAGCCAGTACTTATAACTACTGAGCCATCTCTCCCAACACTATTTGTGCATATAT
>CABHPQ010176110.1:16832-37647 GCA_902168405.1 Peromyscus aztecus
TATATATATATGTGTGTGTGTGTGTGTGTGTGTGTGTGTGTATTTTTCAAGATAGGCCTGGTAGTTTTGGTGCCTGCCCTGGATCTTGCTCTGTAGACCAGGCTGGCTTTGAACTCACAGAGATCCTTCTGCCTCTGCCTCCTGAGTGCTGGGATTAAAGGTGTGTGCCACTGCCACCTGGTCCTATTTGCATATTTATTGATCTAGTTATTATATATAATATTGTTGAGAATTACAGATATTTTGATTTCCCTTACAATTCATTTATTTGATTATAATGTTTATTAATGTCTATCTAATAACTCTTATGGAGTAAGAGGAGAGTTATTAGAGGAAATATACCTTCTGATTTGCTGCATTCTAGCACCATGTAATATATTGTAACCACTTACATTTAGTATTAAAAAGTCATCTACAATTAGCTTTTTTTAAAATCTACTTTCTTATATATCTAAAAATAGAAGAAAGGGCTAGAGAAATGGTTGAGAAGGTAAGAAAGTGTCCTTCATCCTTCTGCTGTATACCAGAAATACATCTCAACATCAAAGATAAGCCTTATCTCAGAGGAAAGAGTCAGAAAAAGATTTCCCTATCACACAGACCTAAGAAACAAGCTGGTGTAGCTATCTAACAAAATAGACTTCAAACTAAAACTAATCAAGAGATAGAGAAAGGCATTTGATACTCATCAAAGGAAAAATTCACTAAGATGATGTCTCTATGCTGAACACCTATGCCCCAAATGCAAGGGCACCCACACTTGTAAATAAAACATTACTAAAGCTTAAATCACAAATCTAACTTCACACATTAATAGTGGGAAACTTCACTCTGTCCAACGGACAGATCATGCAGACAGAAACTAAACAGAGAACAGAACTCACAGCCATTATGATTCAAACGGACCTAACAGATACCTATAGGACATTTCACCCAAACACAAAAGAATATACCTTCTTCTCAGCACCTCATGTATCCTTTTCCAAAATTGACCATATACTCAGCCACAAAGCAAATCTCAACAGAGACAGGAAAAAAAAGGAATAATGTAGCTGGAAATTCCTCCAGTCCTGCCCAGCCCTGCGGTGTGGATGAATCTCTCCCACCCATGTCCTGTAGCCACTTGGTCTGAAGTAAACACACAGAGGCTTATACTTACAAACTGTATGGCCTATAGGTCAAGCTTCTTGCTAGCTAGTTCTTACAACTTAACCCACTTCTATTAATCTATATGTTGCAACATGGTCGTGGTGTTACCAGTCTGTGAGCAACTTGTTGCTCCTTGGGCAGTGGGCTGGTGTCTCCCTTACTCTCCTTTCTCCTCTCACTATCTCTCTTAGATTTTCCCACCTGGCTCCATCATGCCCTGCCATAGACCACTGTAGCTTTATTTATTAGCCAATGGGAGTAACACATATTCACAGCATACAGAAAGACATCCCACAGCAGAATAGCCATATATCTTCTCTGTATTATACCCACCAGGGATTAAAGCTGGATTTCAACAACAGAAACAACAGAAAGCATACAAACTCATGGAAACTCACCAACTTTCTACTGAGTTTTTTTTTTTTGTTTTTTCGAGACAGGGTTTCTTTGTGTAGCTTTGCACCTTTCCTGGAGCTCACTTGGTAGCCCAGGCTGGCCTCGAACTCACAGAGATCCGCCTGACTCTGCCTCCCGAGTGCTGGGATTAAAGGCGTGCGCCACCAACGCCCGGCAACTTTCTACTGAGTAACCACTGGGTCAAGGAAGAAATAAAGACTTCCTGGAATTCAGTGAAAGTGAATTCACAACCTACCCAAACTTATGGAACACAATGAAAGCAGCACTAAGAGGAAAGTTCATAGCACTAAGTGCCTCCATAGGAATCTGTAGAGATCTCATACTAGTGAAATTGAGAGGACACCTGAAAACTCTAGAACAAAAAGAAGCAAGCACACCCAAGAGAAGTAGACAGCAGGAAATAATTAAACTGAGGGCTGAAATCCGTAAAATAGGAACAAAGAGAACAATACCCAAACTAACTTAGAGGCAGAGAGAGACTATCCAAATTAACAAAATCAGAAACAAAAGGATGACATAACAAGAGATTCTGAGGAAATCCAGAGAATCATTAGGTCACACTTCAAAAGTTTGTACTCTAAAAGAAATGGGCACATTCCCTGATAGATATCCCTTACCAAAGTTGAATCAAAATCAGATAAACAGTTTAAACTGACCTATAATGCCTAAGGAAATAGAAGTCGTCATCAAAAGTTTCCCACCCCACCCCACCCCCCAAAAAAGACCAGGTTTAGATGGTTTTAAAGAATTGAACCAGACTTTCAAAGAGTTAATACCATTACTCCTCAAATTATTCCACAAAATAGAAACAGAAGGAACATTGCCAAATTCTTTCTATGCGACACAGTCACCCTGGTAGCCAAACGACACAAAGACTCAACAAAGAAAGAGAATTACAGACCAATTTCACCCATAAATATTAATGCAAAAATATTCAATAAAATGCTGGCAAACTGAATCCAAGAACACATCAAAAAGATCACCCACCACCATAAGTAGGCTTCATCCCAGAGATGTAAGTATGGTTCAACAAATGAATATCTATCAATGGAATACACCATAGAAACAAACTGAAAGAAAAAAAAACCAATATGACCATCTCATTAGATGATGAAAAAGCCTTTGACAAAATCCAACATCCCTTCATGATAAAAAATCTTGAAGATATCAGGGATACAAGAAACATACCTAAACATAATAAAAGCAATATACAGCAAGCCACTTGCCAACATCAAATTAAATTGAGAGAAACTCAAAGCAGTTCCACTAAAATCAGGAACAAGACAAGGTTGTCTACTCTTTTCATATCTCTTCAGTATGGTACTTGAAGTTCTAGTGAGAGCAGTAAGACATCAGAAGAAAATCAAGGGGATACAAACCAGAAAGGAAGAAGTTAAAGTGTCTTTATTTGAAGATGATATGATAGTATATATAAGCAATCCCCAAAATTCTACCAGAGAACCTCAACACACACCCCTTTAGTCAAGTGGCTGAATGCAAGATTAACTCAAAAAATCAGCCTTAGCCTAATACAAATGATATACAGGCTAAGAAAGAAATGAGGGAATCAACACCCTTCACACTAACCTCAAATAATATAAAATGTCTTGGTGTAACTCTAACCAAGCAAGTGAAAGACCTGTATGACAAGAAAGTCAAGTCTTTGAAGAAAGAAATTCGAGAAGATATCAGAAAATAGAAAAATGTCCCGTGTACATGAATTGGTAGGATTAACATGGTAAAAAATGACAATCTTACCAAAAGCAATCTACAGATTCAATGCAATCACATTAAAACCCCAACACAATTCTTTACAGGCAGACCTTGAAAGATCAATACTCAACTTCACAGGGAAAAACAACAACAACAAAAAAACAGCAAATCAAAAACAGTCTTGTATAATAAAAGAACTTCTGGAGGTATAACAATTCCTGATTTTAAGCTCTACCACAGAGTTGCAGTTATACAAAACAAAATAAAAGACTGCATGGTGTTGGCATAAAAACAGACAGGTGGATTAATGGAATCGAATTGAAGACCCAGACGTGTAGATGTAATTCTGAATGGTTTTATTAAATAAGAAACACAGAGTCAAACGCAGAGTTAAAAGCCTCACAGGTCAGAGAGCAGTAGTTAAGAGCTAAGATCAAGACCACCTTCTTTTTTTTGGTTTGTTTGTTTTGTTTTTGTTTTTTGTTTTTCGAGACAGGGTTTCTCTGTGTTGCTTTGTGCCTTTCCTGGAACTCACTTGGTAGCCCAGGCTGGCCTCGAACTCACAGAGATCCACCTGGCTCTGCCTCCTGAGCGCTGGGATTAAAGGCGTGTGCCACTACCGCCCAGCTCAAGACCACCTTCTTACCACCCACTGCTGCTGCCATCCTTCCCCTGAGAAAGAGACCTACTTCCTGTGTGTCTGTCTTTTTATTGACTTTCTGTTCTGCCTTCTCATTGGTTGTAAACCCAACCACATGACCTCCTTGTCACTGCCTATCTATACAGACCTCTAGGTTTCTATGGTTAGTATTGAGATTAAAGGTGTGTGTCTCCAGGCTGTCTGTGTCCTTGAACACACAGAGATCTGCCTGTCATGTGATTGGGATTAAGGGCGTGTGCTACCACTGCCAGACTTCTGCTAAATGGCTTGTTATTAGCTCTGACCCCCAGGCACTTTTATTTATTAACATACAAATAAAATCACATTTCAGCACAAATAAAATATCATCATAGACCCAGACGTAAATCCAATGGACACCTGACTTTCAACAAGGAAACCAAAATTAATGCATCTTCAATAAATGGTGCTGGTCTAACTGGATGTCTGCATGTAGAGGAATGCAAATATATCCATATCTATCACCCTGCACAAAACTCAAGTCCAAGTGGATAAAAAAAAACCCTCAACATAAATTCAGATACACTAAACCTGGTATCAAGAAAATTATTATGGTCTAGCCTTAATAATCTTCTTCCCAGGGACCCAGAAGAGAAGTGATGAATGGCACGGCGCAAATTATTTTCTGGAAAAGTATCTAAGTACACTGAGCTCTTTCATCGATCTACTTTATTCCTCTGGGATAAAATTATGTCTACACAGTTTCAGTTCTGGTCTCATGCCTACCTCCTTGCCTGATTTCTCTCTACATTTATCTGCTGTCCCCTCTAAGTTCTATCTTAATTCTCTCATTTTAGTTCTACCCCATTTTGGTCTTTCTCATCTCGTTCTTAACCATCTGGCTCTTCCTCATCTTCCATCTCATTCTTCTAGTTCTCCACTCAAAATCCTCTCCAAGTCTCTGAGGTTTATAGTTATATATCCATGCAATAGCAGTGCTGTAGCTAAAGCAAGGTCACCAGGCTTGAATTCTTGCAGGGTCATACAGACAGACAAGAAATTTCCTCGGGCAGTGACCATCAGGCTTTCTTTTACAACCCAAAAGGGGAGTCATAAAGGAGGAAGTCAACTAAGAGTGAAAATTGGTTAAAATATCAGAAAAAGGGAATTAATGTGCTCAAACTACATTCCTAGAGGTGGTTAGAAATGTTAGGAGTCTATAATGTTAGAATAAGTACCACTAAGGATGTATAAGAAAGGAGGGTTCAAGCTTAATTAAACTTAATTCAGGATATCGTTTGGCCTTGGATGCTTGGCAGGTATTTCAGATAAAATATACTGTTATGAGTTCTAGGAAGCATACAAGAAAATCATTGCAGGAATTGGCTAATATATATACAAAAGCTAAAATATCATAAAGACTTCTTAAGCCATGGCTTGACCTTCTGAAAAGTCCTTGACTTTTCCAAGTAGTAGCTTTTGTGATAGTAGCTAGATTCCATTACATTTTTCCTGCAGTTTGCAGCACTGATAGAAGAAAAAGTGGGAAATAGCCTTGAACACATTAGCACAGGAGACAACTTCCTGAACAGGACACCAATAGTGCAGACACTAAGATTGACAGTTAATAAGTAGGACCTCGTGAAACTGAAAATCTTCTGTAAGGCAAAGGACACCATCAATAAGACCAAAAGGTGATGTACAGAATAGGAAAAGTTCTTCACCAACCCCACATCTGACAGAGGGCTGATTTCCAAAATATATAAAGAACTCAAGAAATTGTACTTCAACAAACCAAATAATCCAATTAAAAATGGTATAGAGATCTAAACAGAGAATTCTCAACAGAAGAATCTCAAATGACTGAGAAGCATTTAAAGAAATGTTCAACATCCTTAGCCATCCAGGAAATGCAAATCAAAATGACCCTGAGATTCCATCTTACACCTGTCAGAATGAATAAGATAAAAAAAGTGACAGCCTATGTTGGAGTTGATGAGGAGCAAGGGGAACACTCCACAAGGAGTGCAAACTTACATAGCCACTCTGGAAATCAATATTGCAGTTTCTCAGAAAACTGGAAATTCATCTACCACAATACTCTGTAGCTAGAGTTTTCCTGCCTGACCCAATCAAGACAAATCTCTCTCACCTGCCAGTCCCACAGCCGCTCAGACCCAACCAAGTAAACACACAGAGACTTATATTGCTTACAAACTGTATGGCCGTGGCAGGCTTCTTGTTATCTACTTCTTCTATCTTAAATTAACCCATTTCTATTAATCTATAAGCTGCCACGTGGCTCGTGGCTTACTGGTATCTTAACATCTTCTCATGGCGGCAGCTGGCAGCGTCTCTCTGCCTCAGCCTTCTACTTCCCAGCTTTCTCTTCTCTCCTTGTCCCACCTATACTTCCCGCCTGACTACTGGCCAATCCGTGTTTTATTTATTAACCAATCAGAGCAACACATTTAGCATACAGAACATCCCACAGCAATACCCAGCTATTATATCACTCTTGGGCATATACCCAAAGGATGCTCAATTATACCACATGGACACTTGCTCAACTATGTCACAGCAGATTTATTTGTAATAGCCAGAACCTGGAAACAGCCTAGATGTCCCTCAACTGAGGAATGGATAAAGAAAATGTGGTACATTTACAAATGTATTGCTCAACTGTTAAAAACAATGACATACAGGAAATTTGAAGGTAAATGAATGCAACTAGAAAAAAATCATCCTGAGTGAGGTAATCCAGACCCAGAAAGACATACCTGATATGTACCCACTCATAACTGGATATTAGTTATAAAATAAAGGATAACTATACTACAACCCACAGACCCAGAGAGACTAGGTAACAAGAAGGTTTCAAGGGAGGATGCCTAACTCTCCCTGGTAAGGGAAAATAGAAGAGATTTCCTGAGTGGATTGCAGGCAGGTGGGGATGGAAATAGGTCAGGTTGGGGATAATAGAGTACTGAGAAGGGGGAATTTCACATGCAGGTGCAAGGGAATCATCCCAGGAGTCTACAAGGATGATCCCAGCTAAGACTCCTAGCAGTAGCGGATATATAGCCTGAACTGGCTATCTCCAATGACCAAGCAAGATTTCCTGTGGAGGGATCAGGACACCAACCCAGTCACATACCCTTTGACCTACAGTCTTCCCTGCCTATGGGTAGTGCTAGGGTAAAGGTGGCACAGATAGAGATGGAATGGCCAACCATGGCTGGTCTAGCTTAAAACCCATGCCAGGAGACTAAGTCCACCCCTGACACTGCCTGGAGTGCCAGGACCCAGAGGTTGCATGACCCCTAGACCTAGGATAGAACAAAACCCAGTACTGGAGAAAACAATTGTTAATGTAATGATGCCTAACAATGTTCTGCTATACTCAGAGACTGGTGCCTGGCCCAAATTTCATCAGAGAGGCTTCATTCTCCAACTGACATAAACAGATGCAGAGCACAGCCAACCATTAGGCAGAGCTCGGAGAATCCTGCAAAAGATGGAGAGAAAAGATTATAAGACCAGAGAAGTCAATGATACCACAAGAAAACCCACAGATCAACTAACCTGGGCTTGTAGGAGCTCACAGAGACTGAATTGACAACCAGGGAGTCTGCATGGAATTGACCTAAACACTCTGCATACATACTACGGTTGTGTAGCTTGGTCTTCTTTGGGACTCCTAACAGTGGGATCAGGGGCTGTCTCTGACCCTTTTATTGGCTTTTGACTCTCATACCCTTGCCCAGCCTTAATACATGATGAAGTGCTTAGTCTTACTGAAACTTGATATGCCATGTTTTGTTGATACTCATGGGATGCCTGCCCTTTCTTGAACAGAAATGGAAGAGGAATGTATTGGAAGTGGGGATAGAGGGTGGGTAGGTGAGAGGAAGTGGGAGGAGAGGAGGGAGGAGAAACTGCTAATGGGATGTAAAATAAATTAAAGAAAAAAAAAAGGAGCGCGTACTGCTCTTGCAGAGGACCTGAATTAGGTTGACAATCACTTGTAACTCCAGCTGTAGGGGCTCCTACACCTCTGCCCTCTGTGTGCACCTGCCCTTATATACACATATCACCCACATAATAAAAAACAAATCTTTAAAGGAAGGAATAATTTGGGGACATGAAACCAGTTTTCCCCATTCTAAAGGAAAATACAGAAAAAGAGCAAGAATAGATGAATGAAAACAAACACCTAAAATCTCCAAGTTAATGAGACTAGTAGACATATAGTTCAGATTTAAAATGCATGTAATGCTATCTAAACCTTAAAAATAAAACATTTCAGACTGTCATCAATAGCACATAAGAATTCTAGTTCCCCTGCAACTCACCAATACTGAGTCTTTTTAATTTGAGCCATTAAACCATGCTTTTAACTCCAGTACTTGAGTGCCAGATGCAGGAGAATCTCTGTGAATTCTGGCCAGCCTGGTCTGCATAGTGAGTTCCTGACTAGCCAGGGATATAATGAGGTCCTGTCTCAAAAAAGAATAGATGTATTGCCTAACTTTGTATGTATTTACTTTATGATACCTTAATAACTAGTGTTATTTTGTACCTTTCCCTGTTTTTGTTTACTGTGTGACTATATTTTGTGGGTTACCTATTAAATATCTGTCCACTTTAAAAATAAGGTACATTTTTTTTATTACCATTATGTTTTGTAAATTTAGATTTTGTCCAGCCAGTTAGTGGTAGACAATGATTGAATAAATTCTATAATTAATACTTTAGTTACAAAAAAGCTACAACCCACCAACCTCTGATTGAGAGGTTGATTGAGATCAAACTCATTTTCAATGGTGTATTCCATTTTAAAAACAATGTGTACTTGTATATTTTGCCACTTTTTTCCTCTTTGGTTTGTATCTCTTTTATTAATTTGCATAATTAAGTTTATAACAAGGGCATGAGTTTTTCCTAAGTCAAAAATACCATCTTCTATTCCGGGCTTCATTTTAAATGATTTTTAAGTACCATTTGCTGAACAAGGACATTATACTATACTTGAATGTATTTGTTTCCCTTTTGTGGCTAGTACTTTGGGTGTCTTTTTGAGAAATACTTGTTCCCAGATCTCATGGGTAAATTATCACAACCTCATCCCCATATCTTTATCTCTTTGCCTGTGTCACTTTTGTGCTCCCTAATATGGTTGATAGACATGATATGATGGAGGAGCCCATCAATGGTAATTACTGTACTGTCCCTTTCTATTTGTGTGTGTGTGTGTGTGTGTGTGTGTGTGTGTGTGTGTAGGTCAGAGGACAACTTGCAGGATTCGGTTCTCTTTTTCTACCGTATGAGTTCCAGAGATTTAAACCCAGGTTGTCTGGCTTCTTAGCAGCCTCCTTTACCTGCTGAACCATCTCATTGTGCCTGTTTTTTTTTTTCCAATTGTTCTTTTCCATTTACTTTCTCTATTAACTTCTTAGTTCAGTGTCCTTATATGTCTAGCTTCCTATCTGTTAATTAGTGTTACAAATTGTTCTTACTCAGTAAAAATCTATGCTACCTTTCCGTGTTTCCCAAACTAGCATTATGTACAACTTCTCTTGCCTGTTAGTCCCCTGTTATTCTTAAATATTTCATGATAGGGAAATAATTTTGATCCTTAAGTAAATCCTTTAGGATTTCTTTTTAGCGCAGTTTTCATGAGAGTAAATATTTCAAACGATACCATTATCAGCTTCCTGTTGGAAACTGAAAATATCAGTATTAACTTTTGCACTCCTGGTGGCTGCTATAGAGTTGACTGTCAAGTAAGCTACTGCTTTCTAAGCAATACACATTTACCTACTACATTTATACTTTTGTGTTCCTTTAGATATTCAACATTTTCACAATCATATGTCTGAATAATTTTAAGCTCAAATTTTATTGTGATAAGTGGATTCATGAGTAATTGTAAGACGTTTTCATAGAACTTTCATCCAGTAACTGATGGAAGCAGATGCAGAGATCCACAGCCAAGCACTGGGCCAAGCTCCTGGAGTCCAGATGAAGAGAGGAAGGAGGATTTATATAAGCAAGGGAGGATCAAGACCATGATGGGGAAACCCACAGAGACAGTTGACCCCAGCTCGTGGGAGGAGCTCATGGACTCTAGAACAACAGCTAAGGAGCCTGCACGGGACCAACCTAGGGCCTTTGCATGTGGGTGACAGTTGTGCAGCTTGGTCTGTTTGTGAGGTCCCTAGCAGTAGGACCAGGATGTGTCCCTGGCACATGAACTGGCTTTTTGGAACCTTCTTCCTGTGGTGGGATGCTTAGTGATGCATGGAAGGAAGCTTGGTCCTGCCTGGACCTGATATGCCATTCTTTGTTGACTCCCAAGGGAGGCCTTACTCTTTCTAATGAGTGGATGGGGGGGGTTAGAAAGGAGTTGGGGGTGGGACCGAGAGGAGAGGAGGAAGGGGAAACTGGTTGGTTGCACACAAATTGCTAAACGGTCTTATTAATACAAAACTCGGAGCCAGATATTGGGGTGAAAACTGAGAGATCAGAGGACTAGAACAAGCCAAGCCACAAGTTCCTACTGCTATAAAATCCTCAGCCCAAGAGAGAGCTACTTCCTGTATATTCACGCCTATATACCTTTCTATGCCCTGCCATCTTACTTCCTCTCTCTATCCAGCTACATCACTTCCTCTTTCCACCCAGCTCTATCACTTTCTATATGTCTGTACAGACCTCCAGACCTCTATTAAACTAGTGCTGGGATTAAAGGCATATTCTACCACTGCATGACCTCTATGTTTAATACAGTGGCTGGCTTTTTCCTCTGATCTCCAGGCAAGCTTTATTTGTTAGAGCACAGATAAAATATCACCACAGTTGGTATGTAAAATAAATTTTAAAATTAATAATAAAAAAGATGTAATACAGGCAGTATTTATAGACCCTTGTCATCCTCAGTTTAAATTTTTATAAACCCAAAAGATGATACCACAAGAAAAATAATAACGTTGTAATCCACACATCTTGTTCATATCACTCTAGTTTTACGCAATTTTATTGGATATGTAAGAGCATGTGCTTGTTAGTCCAGTCAAGAAAAAGAATAATGTTGACAATATAAAGACCATTCTTTCCCTTTATACACACTGTTGACAATATAAAGACCATTCTTTCCCTTTATACACACTCCTCAGTCATCTGCAATCTCCTTGATTTACCAGGACAGATTAAAAAAAAACTCAGTTCTTTTCAGCATTAGTTTAAGTTGTATCCCATGCTCTAAGCCTTCTCCACCCTCTTGTCATGTTAGGCTGTTCTGAAACATTTTTTTAACCTTGTATCCTGCAGAACAGATCACACACTCTCTTCTTATCTAATTCCATGCTGCCAGTGAGTTCCTAATATTATAGTTTTATTATGAATAGAGTTTCCATTTTTTTAAAACAAGTCCATTTTTGTAAGTTTCTAATTCTCAAGCTTGCTTTTAAAAAATGTTTTCCTGTACGTATACATTGTAATAGTCTATTGATTTCATTACTTGAATTTCTTTGTGAATTTTATAAGTTAGTTACTGTTTAACCGTGAGTCTTTTATTTCTGGCTCATCCTGACTATGAGATTTTTAACTCTTGCCGGACTACAGTTAGATAGAAATCATTGTTTTACTATTTTCAGGACTGAGAATCTGCCCCTGAGCCTTATGTAAGCTAATCATTAGTTCCCTCACAAATCTACATCCTTAGCTTCAAAACGATTTTCAAAATCAGTCTCCTTGGCCCAGGAGACTGCCACGATCACCATTCAGATCCTTCAGATGTTTCTTTAGAGAGACAAATATCCTCTAGGTTAACTGGCCTTAACCTTCTAAATGTTCAGTTTACCTTATGTTTTGACCAGATAGAGGTTTACTACCTCCTTAGCTTCCTGTGCCTTTCAGAAATTTTTTAGACATTTAATTTTTCCATTTGCAGTATTATTTTAAGATGCAGAAGACCTACTAAGTAGCATTTGTGATCTTTGAGAGTATGAGCAATTAAAATAGCACTGGTTTAGAAATTGCTTGGGTGCATGCACACACTCACATGCATACATGCTCCCAAAAACACAAAATCACACACACACACACACTCTACCCTGTGGGACACTTCCAAGGACTTACTTGTAAATGAGTAGGAAAAATTGGAGGATATTATCAGATCAAATAAGGCTACAATAATCTGTAAAATCAACCACACAACTCCAGAGTCTGTGTTTTGTTATTTACTTTTGAGGTTTAGAAAAAAAAAAAAAAAAGATGCACAGATTGCCAAAACTTCTTGGCACACATACAACTAAAACACAGAGTGGAACATGGGGGTGAAGGAGAACAGATTTATTTTCCATATTAAGCCCATAAGTTCATTTACTACTGAAAGTCTAAGGCAACAGAATTTAGAATAATTTAACAGATTTTTTTCATCTAGTTTTAAAATCCATGCTTTCAAATTACCTACAAGCGAAGGTAATAATGAGGCTATTCCATTTAGTACCTCTTCAGCAGCCTGCTGCATTTTGGAAAAGTTATGAAATGGAGCTTGGGAAGACAAGTGAACAAGAGGTTAGTCCCGCCCAGGGAGCTCATGCCTGGATCTACAGCTAATTTGAGACAGATAACCACAAGGCAACAGAAACTTTCAAATACAACAGATAAGTGGACCTCAACTAACACTCCTTGATTAGCCTTAAGTGAGACATTAGAGATTCCAAGACCCTTAAAGAGCAGAACTATTAGGATGACATCAGCAAGGAAAGGCATCAGGGCTCAAATAAAAAGAAGGAAAACTCAGTGTTCGTATTTGACAACAATACTCCAATGTAAGAAATACAATATAAGTTTAAACAAAGGGTCATGTGAGATGTCCATAAGTAAATTGTATTTAGTGTCTCCCAAAACAAGAAACTCACTCACAAAGCTGCACTTTATCTTAAAGACATGTAACCAACTATAGCCTTTTAAGATGAAGAAAGTCCAGGAGTGGAAGGATTGGGACATACACATGAGCAGCATTACCTCATTCTTCATTTCTTCTCCCCTACAAAGCAAGGGATACAACAAGGCCAGAAGGTCTCTACACTTAAAAGAATTAGAACATTAGAGTTGGCTTATTAAAATCGTGACTACAATGATTGCCCAAAGATGCTGCATAGATTAGGAATTGTCTATCTTCTCAGGATACCATACTATAATTGAATGTTCTCTATAGCACTCATTGAAGATCGTTTTTCAATTATTTTCGTTGAATACAGAATCTACTTTAAAATTTCTATGGAAACATATAAAGTACAGAAATACCAAGGCCACACTTCACCAAACATGTTTACCTGCAACCCAAATTAAAAAGCAATGTATCAGCCTCATTTTATAGTCTCATAAACCCCAGTTTCTGATGTCATTATACTTCCTGGCCATCCTGAGAATACCAAACAAATATCATCATATTTTACATATCACTCTTTGTCATTGAATGTTTTCAAATATGTTAACAAAACTATTCGCACAATCTATAATATTTACTTTTACATAACTAGTACTGTATATCAATGGAATTCTCAAACATCCCCAAATCTTAATTTTTTTGTTCCTGAGGTTCATCAGTGTTGCATGGGGCTGTGATTTATTCGTTTTACTGGATTTACTGTTCCCTAAGAATCTTCCAGTGTTTACTTAGGCTATTATTGGATTGCATCCATTTTTTCCCTTGCTAGCAAACAGAGCTTCTAAGAACATTTTTGTTCATATTTCCAGGTATCCATATGCATGCAGTTCTGGGAAATACAGGCAAGAACGGAATTTCTAGGTCACAAGGCTTCTGGATCTTTGATTCAGTTGGAAAACATCTAACACTCCTAAATGAGGGTTTCAGGTTTTATATGAGCACTCCTAAGACCTAGTGGCTTGACAGACAGTTTCTGGTGGGTATAGATGAGCTTTTCACCCTGGTCTTGATTTCCATTCTCCTTGTTCCTAATGAGATTTAACAAGTCCTACATTTACTGACTTCTTTTTTCTCTCAAGAGAAACGACTCCAGGTGAGTTACTCTGCCCTCCTTTTTTCTTATATTGGGTCATTTGTCTTTTCCTTATAGATGTTTGAAATACTTTATATATTCTATAGTCCAGACGTTCATCGTGTATGTAAAATATATAAATACACGGTGTACATATATAAGCATTAATTGATAAATACCATCTTCTAAAGTTTTATTTTTATTACTTTATCAATATTTTTAGCAGAACTTTTTCATTGTAATGCACTCAGTGCATCTTGGGAGTGCCTTGTTTTAGAAAGAATTCTTTATGCTGTGGACAGAGAGATCATCTCCACCATCACACTACCAAGGAGCTGCTTTGTATATCATTTTCCCACAGTTGCCTCAGTATCTATTCTTACAACTTATTTTAAAATCAGCACTAATAGGAAACCTCAACTCCTTTTCAACCAAGTGTGTATGTGTTCTCTGTATTTCAGAGTGTTCTTTCAAATTGTTGACTGGTCTTTTCATTGCATTTTTCTGGTTATTCCTTGGGATTGATCAAGTGAAGTCTATTCTTTTTCAGGAATGTCTTGGCCTCCAATTCCCAGGGTACTAAGCAGATCCTGGTAGAACACCCTGCTTTACTCCTTCCTGTGAACCGCCTCAGTCACCTCCTCTTAATTCATCCCCATTCCTACATTTATATTCCAACATAGAAAGACATTACACCTGGAATGCCCAGTGGCCCCACCTATCAGGATTCAAGAAAAAGTGCCTACCAATAGAGGGCAACAGAAACTAAACAACAAAACAGTCACCCAACAATGACAAAATCAGATATCAGCACCTAAAACCACTATCTTCCCAAACCCAGATGCCTAGATTCCAGTGTAAAAACACAACCAGTAATAGCTAGGACAGTATGTTTTCACTAAAACAGTGGTTATCCACCTGTAGGTCACAACCCCTTTGGGGGAGTTGATAAAATGAACCCTTCATAAGGCTCACATACTGCATATCATATATTTACATTATGATTCATGACAGTAACCAAATTACAGTTATGAAGTAGCAATGAAAATAATTTTATGGGGGGTCACCACAACATGAGGAACTGTACTATAAAGGGTCAAAGCAGGTCCTGAATGTTGCAACATAGCTGAAGCACAAGAAAAAGACTTTAAAATAGACTTTGTTAAAGTAGCCTTTGTAAATATCATAGAGGTCCTTAAAGAGGAAATGAAAAAAAATTCCTTAAAGAAATCTATGAAAACACAAAACAATGAAAGGAAATGAAACAAAGCATTCAAGACCTGAAAGTGGAAATAGAATCAAGAAAGAAAACCCAAACTGAAGGACATCTGGAATTGAAAAATTAAGGACATCAAACAGAAACCTCAGAGGCAAGCCTCACCAACAGAATACAAGAGATGAAGGAGAGAATCTGAGATGCTGAAGATATACGATAGAAGAAATGGATACCTTGACCAAAGAAAGTGTTGAATCTAAAAATCCTCCTAGAAAAAAATATCCAGGAAATCCAGGACACTACAGAAAGACAAAATCTAAGATTAATAGGAATGCAGGAAGAAGAAGAAACTCAGGTCAAAGGCACTGAAGATATTTTCAACAAAATCGTAGAAGAAAATTCTCCAACCTAAAGAAGGTCATGCCTATCAAGGTGCAAGAAGCTTACAGGACACCAAGTAGACTGTCCCCAAAAAGAAATTCCCCTCATCACATAATAATCAGAACACTAAACTAACAGAACAAAGAAAGGAAATTAAAAGTTACAATGGAAAAAGACAAAGTAACATGTAAAATAAATATAATTAGAATAATTCCTAATTTCTCAATGGGTATGCTAAAAGCCATAAAGTCCTTGACAGATGATCTACAGTTTCTAAGAGAGCATAGACACAGCCTAGAATACCATACACAGCAACACCTTCAATCACAATAAGTGGAAAAAACTAGACATTCCATGATAAAACCCAATTTAAGCATTGTCTATCTCCAAATACAGAAGGTGATAAAAGAAAACTCCAACCTAAAGTTGTTAACCACTTTCAAGAAAACACAGAGACTTCATAATCTCAGACCAACAAATAAAAAGAGAGGGAAACACAAACACACACACACACACACACACACACACACACACACACACCAACAATAACAACAAAATAACAGGAATCAGCAAACACTGCACATTAATATCTCACAACATCGATAGTCTCAATTCGCTAATTTCAAATAAAAATAAAGTAAGATACAGTCTAATAGAATGAATGCAAAAACAGAATCCATCTTTTTGCTGCATCCAGAAACATACCTTAACATCAAGGATAGACATCACCTCAGAGTAAAAGGATGGAAAGATATATTCACAGAAAATAGACCCAGGAAGCAAACTGGTATAGCCATTGTAATATCTGACAATATATTTGTCAAACCAAAACAAATCAGAAGAGCAGGGGAAGGACAATACATACACACCAAAGAAAAAAATTCACCAAGAAATATTGCAATTCTTAATATTTATGCTGCAAACACAAGGTCACCCAAATTCATAAAAGAAATACAACTACAGCTAAAATCTCATATTGACCCTCACACACTGATAGTGAGAAACTTCAATACCCCACTATCACCAATGAACAGGTCATCCAGACAAAAAAATAAACAGAAATACTGGAGCTAACATCCCTTATAAAATCAAATGGACCTCACAGATATTCATAAAATATTTCACCTGAACACAAGGTAATATCCTTTCTTCTTCTCAGTACCTCATGGAACTTCCTTGAAAATTGATCACATACTTGTGCATACAACAAGTCTCAACAAGATACAAGAAAATTGAAATAACACCCTGCATCCTATCTGACAACCATGGATTAAAGCTGGATCTCAACAACAACAGAAACAGCAAACAGCTAACAAACTCATGGAAACCGAACAACTTACTACTAAATGAAAAATGGGTCAAGACATAGAGAAATTTAAAAATTTTTAGAATTGAGTGAAAATCAAAACAACATATATGAACCTATGGGAAAACATTAAGACAAGTTCACAGCACTAAGTGCCTACATAAAAAAAAAAGTTGGATAAATTACATATTAGTAACTTAACAGCCCACCTGAAGGCTCTAGAAGAAATAACATCCTAAAGGGAATATCCAGCAAGAAATCAGTAAAATACAAAAAATAAGAAAAAAACACAAACAAACAACATAGAATTGATGAGACAAAGAATTGGTTCATTGAGAAAATCAGTAAGATTTACAAACCCTTATTTAAGTTAACTGAAAAGTGAAGAGAGAATATTCAAATTAACAAAATCAGAAATGAAAACAGGGGCATAACAATAGACACTGAGGAAACCCAGAGAATCATAAGGACATGCTTTAAAAGCCTGTACTCCACCAAATTGGAAAATCTAAGAAACAGATAATTTTTCTCAATCAACACCAATTATAAAAGTTAAATTAATATCATATAAGCAATTTAAACAGACCAATAACCCCCAATGAAATAGAAGCAGTCATTAAGTCTCCCTTCTGAAAAAGCCCAGGACCAGTTTCAGCTGAGAATTCTATCAGACTTTCAAAAAAGAGTTAATGTCAAATACTTCTCAAATTATTTCACAAAATAAAAATAGAAGGTACATTGCTCAATTTGTTTAATGAAGCCACAGTTACCCTGATTCCCAAGCCACTTAAAGACCCTACAAAAAAAAGAGATGTACAGACCAATTTCTGTTATGAACATAGATGCAAAATTTCTCAATAAAATATTTGCAAATTAAATCCAAGAACATAGCAAAAAGATCTCTCACCATGATCAAGTAGGCTTCACTCCCAGAGAAGCAGGGATGGTTCATAAATTGATAAATATAATCTACCATATAAACAAATAAGAAAGCAACAAAAACATACTCATCTCATTAGATACAGAAAAATCCTTTGATAAAATCTAATACCCATTCATGATAAAAGTTCTGTGGCTTTACCTGTGTCCCATTACATGTTGTTCTGTGGATGGCAGGTGGGTGTCTCTATCAATTCCAACCTTCTCTCTCTCTCTCTCTCTCTCTCTCTCTCTCTCTCTCTCTCTCCTCTTTCTCTGCTTAGATTTCCCACCTGGCTGTAAGCTTTCTTGCCATAGGCCAAAACAGCTTTATTTATTATCCAATGGGAGCCACACATATTCACAGCATACAGAAAGACATCCCACAGCAGGAGTAGGGTGTCTCTGACTCTTTTGCCTGCTCTTGGGACCCCTTTCCTCCTATTGGGTTACCTAGTCCAGCCTTGATAGAAGGGTTTGTGCCTATTCTTGTAATTTGTTAATCCTTGTTCAGTTCATATCCCTGGGAGGCCTGCTATTCTCTGAAGGGAAACAGAGGATGAGTGTATCTGGGGGAGAAGGAAGGTGGAGGGTAAGTGGAGTGGAGGGAGGGGAATCTTTGGTCTGGATGTAATGCATGAGAGAAGAATAAAAAAATACAAACAAACAAATAAAAAAGAAAACAAGTAACCCTATTAAAAAAGAGGGTACAGCCCTAATTTTCAAAAGATAAATTTAAAATGAATGAGAAACACTTAAAAGAAATATTCTAATATACTTAGCCATCAGTGAAAAGCAAATCAAAACTACTTGGAGATTCCATCTATGTCTGTCAGAAAGGCTAAGATCAATAAAACAAATGGCTGCTCATGTTGGTGAGGATGTATAGTAAAGGGAACACTCATCCATTGCTGGTGGGAGCATAAACTTGTACAGTTTTTATTTTCTTTAGTTCTCAGCACTAATTTCCATTATGATCGCTTCTTTGACCTCTGGTTTATTTTGTTGTTGTTGTTGTGTCAGATAAACATATAACATTTTATTTTGCTTTGAACTGTTCCATGAATTGAACATAAAATCCTTCTAGGTACTTTTGATAATTAATTTTCCCTTTAGAAGTCTCTCATTGAAAATGTTTCATGACAAGAAAGTTGTTTTGAAGTAACAATTCTAAGCCTTCCTTAAAGGAAGCATATAAGAGAAAACTATATGAGAGTTTGTGAGAATCTTACTCATTGTGATAGTAGATAAGGATACTTAGAAACATACAAATGGTTGTAGGATTGTTCATAAGAAATATATGATATGTAAATGTGTGAGTTTGATCTAACTTTTTGTAATTACGTCTAACTACTTCACTGTGATCATCTAACATGTTTTATTGGACACCATTGCTTTATGACACAATATCAGGTTAACTGTGAAAAACCTACAAAGTTTTTTTTTAAGTGGAGTAGCAACCTGTAGTTGATCCATTTTCTTAAACCTGTGAATTGTATCATTCAACTCTAACATTCCCTCAGTGGTCTTATGACCTTGGTCTGTGAGTTAACTACACAAATGTGCTAAAATTTCCCACTCTGGTAGTATCTGCTGCCTTTGTCTTTTTTGTTTCATTTATACATACAAGCACACATACAAGTACCTTTACATATATACATATATGCATGCATATTAAGTACATACATATGCATATTAATCTTCCTAATAAATTAAAACATTTTCTAGTTTGTTTTACTTTTTCAGTTCCACACTGTATGCTAAAGTTGAGGCAGTTTTCATTTTATTTTGTGATACTGGCTGGAGATTGAACCTAAGGTCTCACACCTGCTAGCTTCCTTGAAGCTGGGTTTACAAACCCATGCCCCCAGGCTTGACAGTCCCCCCATCCCAATAGAAGCTTAAAAGCCACATCTTATAAATGGATCATTAATTACAGTTTACATTAGAAGGGGAGAGTCGAGGAGATGGGATCCCACCGCAGAAGGAGCAAAAAGATGTCAGCAGATCAGTAATGCCATGGCCATGAGGGAACATACAGATTTACAGAAATGACTTAATTTAGGATGAAAGAGCTAGCTACCAAGAAATTGAAGCTCTAGGCCATATAGTTTATAATTACTATAAGCCTCTAAGTGGGAGAGATTCGTCTGGACTGCTGCGCAAAGCAGGACTGGGAGAAAATTCTGTCTACATAGATTGTTGTAAATCAAATTAGAAAACACAATAAAAAGCATGAAAAACATAGATCAGTTTCTCCAAATATCACTAAAATAGTCTGAAACTCACATAACAAGCCACCAAAGACTTCAACGTTATATAAACTATTGAAAACACAGCTTAACAGGTTCTTAACGCTTTATTTAATGAACTCAATATCGAGAATGGGTCTAGTGTGTGTTCTGTTAGTATTGGATTCAATTTACCTTGAATCCATAGTCATAACAAAAATAGCTGCATTTGTGTAGCTGCAAAAGAAAATGAATGTTAAATACTGTAGTGAGATGTTCAATCAGACTCTGAAGTGAGTGGTTCCTCCCTGTACCCAGACCCTCATAATTTCCATCTGACCCCAATTTTTTCCTCAGAAACTTTGACCACTGAAGGTTAAGGAAGTCTATTTTCTGTTACTTCTTCAGTCCAGGGATCAAATGTTATGACCTGTCTGATCTAAGAGGAACATGGGAGGATCCAAAATCAGAGGTTCATGATTTGATGGGAATGTGGAAACATGAATTCAAACCAAACAAATAATAAAGCATATAGTAGATTGTTATGACTAGGCTTACACTATCCCTAAAATAGAAAAGTCACTTTATCATGAGGTACCCAATAACCATGGTGTTAGTAAACCCTTAAAGAATAAGGCAGACTGACAGAGAATTTAGATGGAAAAATCTTAGTTGAGAATACATTGTTGTTAGGTAACTATAGAATACTAGTGTGTGTGTGTGTGTGTGTGTGTGTGTGTGTGTGTGTGTGTGTGTAGAATAATGCATTCTGATTATCTTTAATTATGTCACAGATTTCCCCTCTGTTGCTGTCACGATATCAAGAGCCATTAT